>OY740794.1:67624399-67651899 GCA_963514005.1 Raja brachyura
TATCTATCTATCTATCTATCTATCTATCTATCTATCTATCTATCTCCTCTCTCTCTGTCTCCCCTTCTCGATCTTCCCCTCTCTCTATCCCCACTTTACCCCCTCCCCCTCCCCCCCATGTCTATCCCATCTCTCTGCCCCCCTACACCCCTCTCTCTATCTCACGCCCCCCCTCTCGCCCCTTCTCTCTCTCTCTCTCTCTCTCTCTCTCTCATCTCTCTCTCTCCTCTCTCTGTCTCTCTCTCTCTCTCTCTCTCTCTCTCTCTCTCTCTCTCTCTCTCTCTCTGTCTCTCTCTCTGTCTCCCCCTCTCTCTCTCTCTCTCTCTCTCCTCTCTCTCTCTCTCTCTCTCTCATCCCTCTCTCTCTCTCTCTCTCTGTCTCTCTCTCTGTCTCCCCCCCCCCTCTCTCTCTCTCTCTCTCTCTCTCCCCTCTCTCTCTCTCTCTCTCTCTCTCTCTCTCTCTCTCTCTCTCCTCTCTCTCTCTCTCCCCTCTCTCTCTCTCTCTCTGTCTCTCTCTCTGTCTCCCCCCCTCTCTCTCTCTCTCTCTCTCTCCCTCTCTCTCTCTCTCTCTCTGTCTCTCTCTCTGTCTCCCCCTCTCTCTCTCTCTCTCTCTCTCTCTCTCTCTCTCTCCTCTCTCTCTCTCTCTCTCTCTCTCTCTCTCTCTCTCTCTCTCCCTCTCTCTCTCTCTCTCTCTCTCTCTCTCTCTCTGAAACACAGTAAACCTATGTGTGAAGTTTGCGCCAGGTACAGCACTAACAACTGAACTGCTTTTTAACGGTGACCTGACAATTCTTTGGATATTCAGTCACCACTAAACTCTGGCCTTGAATCAGATGAATGAAACATCAACAGGTGTCCACATTTCTCAAAGATACAGATTATGGACAAGGACGAAGGGCAAAGGACATCTATTATCACATACACCAATCGGTGTAGTGAAATTTACTTGCCATTGTAGCACACAAATAAAGATAAAACACAACATTAAATAATTTAACAGTGAACATAAAAACATCCCCCCCAATGGTTCCCACTGTGGGGGAAGGCAGCAAAGTCCAGTCCCATCCCCACTTCACCCATAGTCGGGGCTATTGAGGCCTCTGCTGTTGCCGATGCTTCAGGCCCTCTCGCCGGATGATGTAGTTCTGGCGTCGCATCGGGTCGGGTCGGGTCGGGTCGGGTCGGGTCGGGTCGGGTCGGGTCGGGTCGGGTCGGGTCGGGTCGGGTGGGGTCGGGTCGGTTCTGGCGTGGGGTGAACACTCTCAGCGGCCCAGAGTGTCTGGAGCGGCCGCCTCCTCCCCAGGGTTCGCAGCTGCCGTAGTCCACTGGCCGCTCTCCGTTTAAGAGGAAAACATCATAGAGTTGCCTGTCCAATAAATTGGTCATTTTTTATAACAGTTCCTGCTGCTCATTTCTTTTCAGATTTGATCGGGTGGGATTGGTCACTTTGAAACATAGAAACACAGAAACATAGAAAAATAGGTGCAGGAGTAGGCCATTCGGCCCTTCGAGCCTGCACCGCCATTCAATGTGATCATGGCTGATCATCCAACTCAGTATCCAGTACCTGCCTTCTCTCCATACCCCCTGATGCCTTTAGCCACAAGTGCCACATCTAACGCCCTCTTAAATATAGCCAATGAACTGGCCTCAACTACCTTCTGTGGCAGAGAATTCCAGAGACTCACCACTCTCTGTGTAAAGAATGTTTTCCTCATTTCGGTCCTAAAGGAATTCCCCCTTATCCTTAGACTGTGACCCCTTGTTCTGGACTCCCCCAACATCGGGAACAATCTTCCAGCATCTAGCTTGTCCAACCCCTTAAGAATTTTATAAGTTTCTATAAGATCCCCCGTCAATCTTCTAAATTCCAGCGAGTACAAGCCGAGTCTATCCAATCTTTCCTCATATGAAAGTCCTGACATCCCAGGAATCAGTCTGGTGAATCTTCTCTGTACCCCCTCTATGGCAAGGATGTCTTTCCTCAGATTTGGAGACCAAAACTGTACACAATACTCCAGGTGTGGCCTCACCAAAACCCTGTACAACTGCAGTAGAACCTCCCTGCTCCTATACTCAAATCCTTTCACTATGAATGCTAACGTACCATTTGCTTTCTTCACTGCCTGCTGCACCTGCATGCCTACTTTCAATGACTGGTGTACCATGACACCCAGGTCTCGTTGCATCTCCCCCTTTCCTAATCTGCCACCATTCAGATAATAGTCTACCCTCATGTTTTTGCCACCAAAGTGGATAACCTCACATTTATCCACATTATACTGCATCTGCCATGCATCTGCCCATTCACTCAGCCTATCCAAATCACCCTGCAGCCTCCAAGCATCCTCCTCACACCTAACTATACCCCCCCAGCTTGGTATCATCTGCAAATTTGGAGATGTTGCATTGAATTCCCTCGTCCAAATCATTAATATATATTGTAAATAGCTGGGGTCCCAGCACTGAGCCTTGCGGCACCCCACTAATCACTGCCTGCCATTCTGAAAAGGACCCGTTTACTCCTACCCTTTGCCTCCTGTCTGCTAGCCAGTTCTCTATCCACATCAATACTGAACCCCCAATACCGTGTGCTTTAAGTTTGTATGCTAATCTCTTATGCGGGACCTTGTCGAAAGCCTTCTGAAAGTCTAGATATAACACATCCACTGGTTCTCCCTTATCCACTCTACTAGTTACATCCTCGAAAAATTCTATCAGATTTGTCAGACATGATTTACCTTTCGTAAATCCATGCTGACTTTGTCCAATGATTTCACCACTTTCCAAATGCGCTGCTATCCCATCTTTAATAACTGACTCTAGCAGTTTCCCCACTACTGATGTTAGACTAAATGGTCTGTAATTCCCCGCTTTCTCTCTCCCTCCTTTTTTAAAAAGTGGGGTTACATTAGCTACCCTCCAATCCTCAGGAATTACTCCAGAATCTAAGGAATTTTGAAAAATTATCACTAATGCATCCACTATTTCTGTGGCTACCTCCTTGAGTACTCTGGGATGCAGACTATCTGGCCCTGGGGATTTATCGGCCTTCAATCCATTCAATTTACCCAACACCACCTCCCGGCTAACCTGGATTTCACTCAGTTCCTCCATCTTATTTGACCCCCGTTCCACTGCTATTTCAGGCAGATTATTTATGTCTTCCTTAGTGAAGACAGAACCAAAGTAGTTATTCAATTGGTCTGCCATGTCCTTGTTCCCCATGATCAATTCACCTGTTTCTGACTGCAAGGGACCACATTTGTTTTAACTAGTCTCTTTCTCTTCACATATCTATAAAAACGTTTGCAGTCAGTTTTTATGTTCCCTGCCAGTTTCCTTTCATAATCTATTTTCCCTTTCCTAATTAAGCCCTTTGTCCTCCTCTGCTGGATTCTGAATTTCTCCCAGTCCCCCGGTAGGCTGCTTTTTCTGGCAAATTTGTATGCCTCATCTTTTGTTTTTATACTATCCCTGATTTCCCTTGTTATCCATGGATGCACCACCTTCCCCGATTTATTCTTTTGCCAAACTGGTATGAACAACTTTTGTACTTCATCCATGCAGTCTTTAAATACCTTCCATTGCACATCCACTGTCAACCCTTTAAGAATCACCTGCCAGTCTATCTTGGCCAATTCACATCTCATACCTTCAAAGTTACCTTTGTTCAAGTTCAGAACCCTTGTTTCTGACTTAATTTTGTCACTCTCCATCCTAATGAAGAACTCAACCATATTATGGTCACTCTTGCCCAAGGGGCCACGCACAACAAGACTGCTAACTAACCCTTCCTCATTACTCAATACCCAGTCTAGAATAGCCTGCTCTCTCGTTGGTTCCTCCACATGTTGGTTGAGAAAACTATCCCGCATACATTCCAGGAAATCCTCTTCCTCAGCACCCCTGCCAATTTGATTCACCCAATCTACATGCAGATTGAAGTCACCCATTATAACTGTGTTACCCTTGTTGCACGCATTTCTAATTTCCTGTTTGATGCCATCCCCAACTCCAATACTACTGTTAGGTGGCCTGTACACAGCTCCCACTAGCGTTTTCTGCCCCTTAGAGTTTCGCAGCTCTACCCATATCGATTCCACATCCTCCACGCTAATGTCCTTCCTTTCTATTGCATTAATCTCCTCTCTCACCAGCAACGCTACCCCACCTCCTTTTCCTTTTCGTCTATCCCTCCTGAATATTGAATATCCTTGGATGTTCAGCTCCCAGCCTTGGTCATCCTGGAGCCATGTCTCCGTGATCCCAACTATAGCATAGTCATTAATCGCTATCTGCACCTTCAACTCATCCACCTTATTACGAATGCTCCTCGCATTGAGACACAAAGCCTTCAGGCTTGTTTTTACAACACTCTTACTCCTTATACAATTATGTTGACAAGTGGCCCCTTTCACATCGATCCCTATTACACTTGGCCATACTCTCCTATCCCTTTGTGAGCTTTCTTCCCCGTTAATTCTGGGGTCATTAACCATCGCTTTACTCTCTTTCCCTTTAACTCCGTTCTCGATTATCCCATTTGACACCCCACCCCCCTTATTCAGGGCTTTGAAGTCCAGAACAAGGGGGGTCACAGTTTAAGGATAAGGGGGAAGTCTTTTAGGACCGAGATGAGAAAAAGAAAATTTACACAGAGAGTGGTGAATCTGTGGAATTCTCTGCCACAGAAGGTAGTTGAGGCCAGTTCATTGGCTATATTTAAGAGGGAGTTAGATGTGGCCCTTGTGGCGAAAGGGATCAGGGGGTATGGAGAGAAGGCAGGTACGGGATACTGAGTTGGATGATCAGCCATGAGCATATTGAATGGCGGTGCAGGCTCAAAGGGCCGAATGGCCTACTCCTGCACCTATTGCCTATGTTTCTATGTTTCTCTGTTTCTAAATCCGATGTCTGACTTCATTTACTTGTTTAATCCGCACTTGAACCCCAACACTGTATCTGAATTCTAGTCTTTTCCTCTTTGAACTACACGTCGTATTCTGTGTGGCTTGAATATCTTCATACATGGTATGATCAAACTTGACAAGTGGTTGGGGCTTCTGAGGTCAATAAATAGTTCGGATGCATCTTGGTTGACGTGACAACGATGAAGGAAGAGCAATAGCGAAACCAATGAATAATCTAATTGTTATTTGCGCAATAACCCACAACATTAAATATATATGCAAAAAACATTCGACGCAGCGATGGAGACGCATCGCTCGGGGCGGATATGAACGTGTGGACGGGTGTGAATGGAGACGCGGGTGTGCTCCTGAACAGGGGCAAGACATGGCTATGGACCATATATATAACAGGCGGCTATGAGCCGGTGGTCTGGTCCATAATCAGGGATTCTGCGGCTAACCTAGATGAATATGCGATTGATGTCACATACTCCATCAACTAGTGTAATGAGGACTGTGTATCAAAGAATACAACAGTGTGTTCCATATTGGAGAGCACGGATAAGCCAGGATGTCCACTCTGGATGAAGTCTAAGTGTCAGTCTAAGTCTGCAACGTTCAAGGCAAAAGATCCTGAGCGGTACAAAAAATATATCCACGACATTAGCAGAGCCATTATGGATGTCAACATAGAACTCTGGACCAAGCAGCAGTCTCGAGACATCAGTGGCAAAACTTGCCCGCAAAAACCGACTGCAAAGCGAATGCAGGTGGTATTAATGGCAATGACTGGAACCTCCCGGATGATATAAATGGTTTAAATGCATCTTTACCCTTTCGCTACTCAATTATTATGCCCCCACCTGTTTTATGAATACTTGAATCCCGATGCTGCGGAAAACGATGCTAGATTCAGTAGTTGCTGTCGCCCAGTGACACTACCGTCGCAGCAGATCCAGTGAAGACGCCATCTCCCTGGCCCTAAACACATCTTTGTTACATCTCGACAACAAAGGTTCCGGCGTCATCGGATATTGCTCCGCCTTCAATATTTCAGTCCCATGCAAACCCATCTCCGGCTTCTGGACCTAATAGGAAGCATCCCCTCCCCCACCCGTCGTCCATCGCCGACACTGTTTCCTTGACGTTCCGACCCAGGGACCACGATCAGAGAGGACAGGTGACAACACCTCCTGCACCATAATTATCAACAGGCGACCCATAAGAATGCGTTCTCAGTCCCCTATTATGTTGCCATATACCCACCGCTTACGGCCAAATACGTTTATACCTCATTACCTCATTCGCTTTTACCCCATCTATAAATATGGATGATAGGATGGACAATAGAGAGACGGAGTACAAGCAGGACAGAGAAACGCAAGGACAAGGTATTGCATAGCAACAGTTGTTCTGAAACGAAATCTTTAGTCATAACGTCGTCAATGATTGGAGCAGAATTAGGCCATTCGGCCCACCAAGTCTGCTCTGCCCTTCAATCATGGCTGATGGATCTATCACTCGGAACCGCATTCTCCTGACTTCTCCACATAACCCCTGAACCTCGAACTGGTTATTGACCTCAGCAGCGTGCCACAACCACCATCAATGGTGCCGAAGTGGAGTTGATGGAGATCCTCAATGTTATTTGGCCCGAAATGATCAACGGTTCAGTGTGGACCATCCATGTTAAAGCAAAATCCAAAAGACACACTACCGACTCTGGGTCCGGAGGAGACTAAAGGAAAATGGCGTGTTTAGTCTTGGTTTAGTTCAGAGATGCAGCGATGATTCTGACCCTTCGCCCCACCAAGTCCGCCCCGACCAGCGATCCCCGCACATTAACAGTATCCTGCATACAAGAGACAATTGCCACTTATACCAAGCCAATGAACGCACAAACCCCGGTGTGGAAGGAAACCTACGCATATCAGAATCAGAATCAGAATCAGAATCATACTTTATTCGCCAAGTATGTTTTGCAACATACGAGGAATTTCATTGGCCAGGTCAGTCATACAATTAAAAGTAACAGATCAATCAAAAAAAACACATTTTAACATGAACATCCGCCACAGTGACTCCTACACATTCCTCACTGTGATGGAAGGCGAAATAAAGTTCAAGTTTGTTGAATCCCCGGCCGTGAGCCTCGAGCCCCCGTTGACGGGATGATTTTAATTCCCGTAGCCGGCGGCGTTCGGGCCCTCCACGTCTAGCCGACCTGGTCCCGCATTGGGGGGATTGTCAGCTCCCCCCGCGCTGGAGGATCGAACCTCGCGTCAGGGCTGCTCGAAACTTCCTGGACGTTGGAGCTCTGGACTAGCCTCTCCCGCCTGCGAGCTCTTGATGGAAAGTCCGCGGTGGTCGCGGTGGGAGCGATCCCAGGCAAGCGATCAGCTCCGATGTCCGTCCACGCTCCGCGGTGGGGCTCACGACAGTCCAAGTAGGCTTCCAGCTCCATCGATGGTAGGCCGCAGAGCCCGGAGAATGTGATCCGAAAATTAATCACATCCCCGGGAAGGTAAGAGCTTGAAAAAAACTCCCCCCCGTCCCCCCCCCCCCACACCCCCCCCCCCCCCCCCCCCATGACAATTGTCTCCTAAGACTCTTACAAATGTCTGCTAATAGACATGGGCACGATACTGGCACGTCCCGTCACTGTTTAGTTTGGGAATTCGAAGACTTGCAGAGTTGACTGTGTATCCAGTGCATCAGGCAAACTGGATATCTCACCAATAATCCCATCTACACCACGCTGCTTCGGATAAGCAGCCAATAAAATGAAAGGCCTGTCCCATTCTGGTCATTCCATGCACTCCAGGGCCTCCCGCCATCGACGTTGATCATTGATCCCTTCACGCTGGTGCCACGTTATACCACCTCGCATCCACTCCCTGCACACAATGGGTGTTTTCACTGAATCCAAGTAACCTGCAAAGCCATAGGACTTCGGGAGGAGGGAAGAAACCGAAGCAATTGGAGGAAACTGACAGGGAGGCAAGGGGTAGGTGCAAACACAAAACAGAGAGCACCTTAGGTCAGGATCGAACCCGGAGTTTTAGCGCTGTGATTCGGTAGCTCTACTACTTGTGCCACTGTGCCGACCTTGTGTATCTCGTGTAAGTCTCACATCACTATCCTCAAAATGTTTTCAATGGGGAAAGGAAGGCGGATTCAGTAACCACCGCTCTCACACTCAGTGCCTTCTTCAAAATCTACTGTAATTAAATCACAAATATTCGATAAAGTATGGGCGAAACATTTTTTCTAGCATCGAGTATAGAAGTTGGGAGGTCATGTTGCAGTTGTGTAAGACGTTGGTGAGACCGCATCTAGAATACCGTGTTCAGTTCTGGGAACCATGTTATAAGGAAGATGTTGGCAAGCTTGAAAGGGTTGAGAGAAGATTTACGAGGATATTGCCAGGACTAGAGGATGTGAGCAAAAGGGAGGGGTTGGGTACGCTGGATCTCTATTCCTTTGAGAGCAGCAGGATAACATCCGACGTTATAGAGGTGTACATATTCATGAGAGGACTAGAATGGGCAGATTCACACTATTTCCCAGATTAGGGGAATCGAGGACGAGCGGACAGTTCAAGTTCAAGTAAAGAGGAAGTTGAGGCTGGGACTATACCAACGTTTGAGAAACAGTTAAACAGGTACATAGAATGATATGGTTTGGAGGGATAAAGACCAACCACAGGCAGGTGGGACTAGTATAGCTGGGGAATGATGGCCGGTGTGGGCAAGTTGGCCAGAAGTCTATCACTCTATGAGTCAAGGACTATCGCTCTAAAAGTGTCAGTAATTGAGGGGTATTTAGTGAATGTATTAAAGGATAGAAAGGTAAAAGGAAATAAATGGACACATGACGTGGCATCTCATGGGAACTCGAAGGCAGAGAAGGCAAGAGAGGAGGGAAGCCTATCACGGGTAAACAACTGTGAGATGTATACTGGAAGACCTGTCATGCGCAGGGTCACGGAGCAGTGCAAAGATGCATTGGCCCGTGACCCTATTGGACTATTTGTATACGAGGGACTAAATTACCTCCTTTGTTGCTGAAAACGTTCCCTTTCTCCAACATTCTGCCAATCGACCCCTATTGCCGAAGATCAATGACAATGTTGTCCTTGATATGTATCCCACCCTCATTTGTCCCAAACTGACGTGTGTGGGTTAACGTCGTGCTGATATCGTTATAGTCACACGCTGAATGTCTATCGCCCGACAATTCGCGGTGAGTAGATGGTTCCTGACACTCGGCCAGTCACACGGTGAGCAGCGCACGTGTGAAATTCACCGGATACGGAGGGAATAGACTGGCGTAAGATTGCGAGCCCTCTACTGGACCGGTAGTTTAATAACAGGGCTGTTGAACACAACCAGTTCCTCACTGGCTCCATTGTTATATTTCCAGAAGGTTCCACCAGAAACCGTGGTTTGATTGTCCAACGGCGGCGCCTATATTGGAGCTCGCAAATTTAGGCGAAGTTATATGCCGCGATTCGTAAGTGAATAGTAGAATCATTTAAGCATAGAGTGCGACAGCGAAGAAACAGACCATTCAGCCCAACTTGCCCAACACCAGCTACACTAGTCCCACCAGCCTGTGTTTTGTCCATATCCTTCAAACCGGTTCTATCAATATACCTGTCCATACCTTCTATACTATTACTAAAAGTCTCATCTTGACCACTTCGGCCAACGATAAAAAACGCTACCCTATATCGCTATGATTTTTTCGCCAAGTTACTCACCGATCCAGCTCCAGCCACCCCAAGATTTTTTTTTCCGATCGGTGAAATAATAATAGACAATACGCAATAGGCAATAGGTGCAGGAGTAGGCCATTCGGCCCTTGGAGCCAGCACCGCCATTCAATGAGACCATGGCTGATAATCCCCAAACAGTGCCCCGTTCCTCTCTTTTCCCCATATCCCCTGACTCCGCTATTTATAAGAGCCCTCTCCAGCTCTCTCTTGAAGGCATCCAGATAACCTGCCTCCACCTTCTCAGGCAGAGAATCTCACAGATTCACAACTCTCTGTGAGAAAAAAGTGTTTCCTCGTCTCCGTTCTGAATGGCTTACCCCTTATTCTTAAACTGTGGCCCCTGCCCCCCCCCCCCCCCCCCCCCAACATCAGGAATATGTTTCCTGCCTCTAGAATGTCCAAACCATTAACAATCTTATATGTTTCAATAAGATCCACTCTCATCCTTCTAAACTCCAGAGTGTACAAGCCCAGCTGCTTCATTCTCTCAGCATATGACAGTCCCGCCATCCCGGTAATTAACCTTGTAAACCTACTCTGCACTACTCCTATAGCAAGAATGTCCTTCCTCAAATTATGGGACCAAAACTGCACAAAATACTCCAGGTGTGGTCTCGCTAGGGCTCTGTACAACTGCAGAAGATCCCTTTTTCTCCTATTCTCGACTCCTCTTGCTATAAAGGCCAACATACCATTCGCTTTTTTCACTGCCTGCTTTACCTGCATGCTTACTTTCATAGACTGATAAACAAGGACCCGCAGATCCCGTTGTACTTCCACTTTTCACCAACTTGACGCAATTTAGATAGTATCTGCCGTCCTGATTTTTGCTACCAACGTGGATAACCTCACATTTATCCGCATTAAACATCATCTGCCATGCATCTGCCCACTCCCCCAACCTGTCGAAGTCACCCTACATTCTCATAGCATCCACCTCACAGTTCACACTGCCACCCTGCTTTGTGTCATCTGCAAACTTGCTAATGTTACTTTGAATCCCTTCATCCAAATTATTGATGTATATTGTAAATAGCTGTGTCCCAGCACCGAGCCTTGCGATATCCCACAGGTCACTGCCTGCCATTTTGAAACGCACCCGTTAATCCCCACTCTCTGTTTCCTGTCTGTCCTTTCCTGTCTGCCTACATCTTCAAAAAATTCCAGAAGTTTAGTCAAGAATGATTTCCCCTTCGTAAATCCATGCTGGCTCGGACCTATCATGTTACTGCTCTCCAAATGTGCGGCTATTTCATCTTTTATAATTGACTCCAGCATCTTTCCCACCACCGATGTCAGGCCAGCTGGTCTATAATTCCCTGTTTTCCCTTTCCTGCCTTTCTTAAAAAGTGGGATAACATAATGTACCCTCCAATTCACAGGAACTGATCCTGAGTCTATAGAACATTGGAAATTTATCACCAATGCATCCACGATTTCTAGAGCCACTTCCTTAAGTACCCTGGGATGCAGACCATCAGGCCCCGGGGATTTATCCGCCTTCAGTCCCATCAGTTTACCCAACACCATTTCCTGCCTAATGTGGATTTCCTTCAGTTCCTCCGTCACCCCAGATCCTTTGGCCACTATTATGTCAGGAAGATTGTTTGTGTCCTCTGTGAAGACAGATCCAAAGTACCTGTTCAACTCATCTGCCATTTCCTTGTTCCCCATAATAAATTCACCTTTTTCGGTCTTCAAGGGTCCAACTTTGGTTTTAATAATAAACTTATGAATATGTTTAAAAACCGTGGGATCAGCTTATTAGTTCTCTCGCTTGTCACTCGCCATGATAAAGGTAACGCCCATTCTGAGGAGGCCAGGAGCATCAAGCCCCGGAAGCCGGCCGTGTGTCAGTCAATCTGGAAGATCGTGAGTGAGAGTCCACGACTGTGAATCTACGCCGTGTGTCAACTGAACTGTGAGTGTGAGATCTGCTTGCAATAAATTATTTGTTAACCCGCAATGAGCTTGCAATAATTGGTATTTTAGCCCTCCCGTGTGAACATGGAACCCAACGGGTCCCACTTAGTCAAGTATTTCTTAAATGTTGGGATACTCTCGGCATCAACGACAGAATAGGTTATTGCATGCACCCACCACCCTGTGTGTGAAACAGTTACCTCTCAAATGCCTATTAACCATATTGTCTCCTCCAATATTAACCTTGTTGGTCCTCGATTCCATATAACCATATAACCATATAACAATTACAGCACGGAAACAGGCCATCTCGGCCCTTCAGGTCCGTGCCGAACAACTTTTTTTCCCTTAGTCCCACCTGCCTGCACTCATACCATAACCCTCCATACCCTTCTCATCCATATGCCTATCCAATTTATTTTTAAATGACACCAACGAACCTGCCGCCACCACTTCCACTGGAAGCTCATTCCACACCGCTACCACTCTCTGAGTATAGAAGTTCCCCCTCATGTTACCCCTAAACCTCTGTCCCTTAATTCTAAAGTCATGTCCTCTTGTTTGAATCTTCCCTATTCTCAAAGGGAAAAGCTTGTCCACATCAACTCTGTCTATCCCTCTCATCATTTTAAAGACCTCTATCAAGTCCCCCCTTAACCTTCTGCGCTCCAGAGAATAAAGACCCAACTTATTCAACCTATCTCTGTAACTTAGCTGTTGAAACCCAGGAAACATTCTAGTAAATCTCCTCTGTACCCTCTCTATTTTGTTGACATCCTTCCTATAATTGGGCGACCAAAATTGTACACCATACTCCAGATTTGGTCTCACCAATGCCTTGTACAATTTTAACATTACATCCCAGCTTCTATACTCAATGCTCTGATTTATAAAGGCTAGCATACCAAAAGCTTTCTTTACCACCCTATCTATATGAGATTCCACCTTCAAGGAACTATGCACGGTTATTCCCAGATCCCTCTGTTCAACTGTATTCTTCAATTCCCTACCGTTTACCATGTACGTCCTATTTTGATTTGTCCTGCCAAGGTGTAGCACCTCACATTTATCAGCATTAAACTCCATCTGCCATCTTTCAGCCCATTTTTCCAACTGGCCTAAATCACTCTGTAGACTTTGGAAATCCTCTTCATTATCCACAACACCCCCTATCTTGGTATCATCTGCATACTTACTAATCCAATTTACCACCCCTTCATCCAGATCATTGATGTACATGACAAACAACAAAGGACCCAACACAGATCCCTGAGGCACCCCACTAGTCACCTGCCTCCAACCCGACAAACAGCCATCCACCATTACCCTCTGGCTTCTCCCATTCAGCCACTGTTGAATCCATCTTGCTATTCCTGCATTTATACCCAACAGTTGAACCTTCTTAACCAACCTTCCATGAGGAACCTTGTCAAAGGCCTTACTGAAGTCCATATAGACAACATCCACTGCTTTACCCTCGTCAATTTCCCTAGTAACCTCTTCAAAAAATTCAAGAAGATTAGTCAAACATGACCTTCCAGGCATAAATCCATGTTGATTGTTCCTAATTAGACCCTGTTTATCCAGATACTTATATATATTATCTCTAAGTATCTTTTCCATTAATTTGCCCACCACTGACGTCAAACTAACCGGTCTATAATTGCTAGGCTTACTTTTAGAACCCTTTTTAAACAATGGAACAACATGCGCAGTACGCCAATCCTCGGGGACTATTCCCGTTTCTAATGACATTTGAAATATTTCTGTCATAGCCCCGGCTATTTCTACACTAACTTCCCTCAATGTCCTAGGGAATAACCTGTCAGGACCTGGAGACTTATCCACTTTTATATTTTTCAAAAGTGCCAGTACTTCTTTTAACTTGAAACTCATAGTATCCATAGCTACTCTACTAGTTTCCCTTACCTCACATGATTCAATATCCTTCTCCTTGGTGAATACCGAAGAAAAGAAATTGTTCAATATCTCCCCCATCTCTTTTGGCTCTGCAGATAGCTGTCCACTCGGTCTCTCCAATGGACCAATTTTATCCCTTGTTATCCTTTTGCTATTAACATAGCTGTAGAAACCCTTTGGATTTACTTTCACCTTACTTGCCAAAGCAACCTCATATCTTCTTTTAGCTTTTCTAATTTCTTTCTTTAGATTCTTTTTACATTCCTTATACTCCTCAAGCACCTCATTTACTTCATGCTGCCTATAATTATTGTAGATCTCCCTCTTTTTCCGAACAAGATGTCCAATTTCCCTTGAAAACCAGGGCTCTTTCCAATTTTTACTGGTTCCTTTCAACCGAACAGGAACATAAAGATTTTGTACTCTTAAAATTTCCCCTTTAAATGTCCTCCATTTCTCCTCTACATCTTTCCCATAAAACAAAATGTCCCAGTCCCTTTTAAATCATCTCGCATCTCGTTAAAGTTAGCCTTTCTCCAATCAAAAATCTCAACCCTAGGCCCAGTTCTGTCCTTCTCCATAATTATATTGAAACTAATGGTATTGTGATCACTGGACCCGAAGTGCTCCCCAACGCATACCTCCGCCACCTGTCCCGTCTCATTGCCTAACAGGAGGCCCAGCACTGCCCCTCCTCTAGTAGGCACCTCTATGTATTGCTGCAAAAACTATCCTGCACACATTTTACAAACTCCAAACCATCCAGCCCATTTACAGAATGTGTTTCCCAGTCTATGTGTGGAAAGTTGAAATCTCCCACAATCACTACCTTGTGCTTACTACTAATATCTGCTATCTCTTTACATATTTGCTCTTCCAATTTTCGTTCCCCATTTGGTGGTCTATAATATACCCCTATAAGTGTTGCTACACCTTTCCCACTTCTAAGTTCCACCCAAATAGCCTCCCTAGATGAGCCCTCCAATCTATCCTGCCAAAGCACTGCTGTAATATCTTCCCTGACTAGCAATGCAACACCTCCACCTCTTGCCCCTCCAATTCTATCACACCTGAAGCAACGAAATCCTGGAATATTTAGTTTCCAATCACAGCCCTCCTGCAACCATGTTTCACTGATCGCCACAACATCATACTTCCAGGTGTCTATCCAGACTCTAAGCTCACCCACCTTTCTTACAATGCTCCTAGCATTAAAATATGCACATTTAAGAAACCCCCCATCTCTTATTCTCTGTTTATTTCCTTTTTTTCCTTTCTCCTCTTGTGTCCGAGTGCTTCCCTTTTCTGCTTCCTGCCTCCCATTCTGTCTACTAGCTTTTGCTATTTGCATCCCTCTGGGTTCGCCTACTCTGGGTTTAAGAGACGCTGTACATATACCTGATCTGATCCCAACATGATTTTTACACCTCTATAAGTCACCCCTCATCGTCCTGAGCTCCAAGGAATAGACTCCCAGTCTCCCTGTAGCCTAGACTCTCTGGTCCTGGCAACACCCAACCATTGTTGGAAGTGGAAGCAGATTTCAGAACTACATTGTAAATACTCACGTTTTCTCTTGTTTGGAGTCTGTTACTAATCAGTCAGCAGTTATTCGAGAATCGGCGAGAGACCAAGATTCTCCGGTATATTTATGTCTCATTTGAATGATCGGACTTTGTAAGGTGCCGGATATGTTCGTTCCCTGTGTGATGGATCCCTCCGTAATCTGTCCCCGTGAGCACCCCCTGTGATGCTGGCATTGTGTTATTGCATTGTCTTTTATTAGTTTAGTTTAGTTTACAGATACAGCTTGGACACAGGCCCACAGGATTCCACAGGGACGATTATTCACCCGGTTACGCCAGCTACATGTTAATCACGGTCGCATTCGCCCACTCATTACACAATCGGACTAATTTCACAGAATCCAATTCATCTGCAAACTCGCATATTTTCGGGATGTGGGAGGAAACCACGACACCCTGAAGAAACCCGCGCGATCCCAGAGCTAATGTAGAAACTCCCCACAGACAGCACCCGAGGTCAGGATAAATGCCCGGTCTCGTGCGCTGTGAAGCAGCATCTATATCAGCGGAGTCACTGTGCCGCCCTTGTATACGATCTGTCTGTATCACGTCAGTACACTCAAATTGTGCCAAAGTGGACAAGGTATCAGATTCGGTAACTGCCCCACCTACTCGAAGTACTTTCTGCACTGTATACAGTATTTATATCTCAGATATTCTGTATAGTGTGTGTGGGGGAAATACCGTTCGTCGAAAGGGAGACAAAGTGTGCTGATAATTAGATGATTCAGTGAAATGAGGACAATTTCCCACACAAGATGTGGCGTAGAATGGAACTCGATGCCGAGGACGGTGGGAGAGGAAACAGCGAAGTGGCCCGGTGGCGCAGCGGTAGTGTTGCTGCCTCAGAACGCCAGAGACCCGGGTTCGATCCTGACTATGGGTGCTGTCGGTACAGGGCTCATACGTTCTCCCAGGCGCTGTCTGGGGTTATCTCCGTGTGCTGCGGTTTCCCCTACACTCCAAAGACGTACAGGTTGTGCCTAGTATAGGATAGTGCTAGTGTAAATGTTCGCTGGTAGACGCGAGCTCGGTGGGCCAAAGCGCCCGTTTGCATGCGGTATCTCCTCAAAACTCCAAGATGCGGATTTGGAGTGTACGTCCACAGGGCAACGGACCCAGTGATGGAAAGTAAATCTACGGCATCACTGACCAGCAGGTTCGGTAACAATGTCAGAAACCACCAGCTAAAGTTACCGGACACCAAACTGATTCAGTATGAATTACAATGGGCGGGAATGAGCAGCCTTGAAGGAAGTTCTGCTCAACTCAATCCACAACGGGGCCAGCAACATCTCAGCGTTTGTGCGGATTCGGACTCAGAGCCGTTCCTTTCAGTTTCCTGCCCGTCTACCGTGTACAAAATAATTGAGATGGGGTTGATGTGAATACATTTCAGAGCCCAAACTGCATTCTGTCGTCCATTGATGCAATGTTTGAGGCAGCGACTGCTGTAGGTCCCTGTATGGTCCCTGTATGATCCCTGTATGGTGGGGAAGTCAGTACCCGTGATGGACTGGGTAGTGGTCATCACATGTTGCAGTCTCCTTGATTCCTGGCATTCAGGTTACCGACCCAGGTGGTGATGCAACCAGACAACATGCCCTCTACTGTACACCTGTGGAAGTTCAAGAGAATTATCGACGACATACCGATTGGCCGCAATCTTTTCAGGGAGTAGAGGTGTTATAATTGGATCAATGTTCTGGGTCTCGGAAAGATCTTCAGAGACTTCCACGCACAGGAATTTGCAGCTTTTGACTCTCTCCGCCATCGTCCATCCATCTAAACACGTTTGTGGGACCTCGTCTTTCCTGCTCCGAAGTCCAGAAACAGATCCTTGGTCTTCCTGGGTTAGAGAGCACGGTAATTGTGCTGGAACCGTGGACATACTAGATGGTGGTGTCGCCCAGAATGTTGACGCCCATTGTGAGGCTGATTTCAGCTGACAGTGCATTCCTGAAGTACGATTGATTGAAGTCACCGCAGATGATGAGCAGGGCATCAGGATCTGGTGCTTACAGAGAATACATGACGGAGTATAAATTGTCCAGTGCCACATAGGCGTTGACTTTGGGTGCTATGTGGACCACCTACACGATGGTAGAGGTGAATTACCCGGTCGGTTACTTAGTGAACTGTTGTTCCTGATGGTCCCCCGAAATATACAAATCATATTTGAGACCAAACTTGGATTACAATGCGCAGTTCTGGTCATCCAGCGATTGGAAGGAATACATGGAATTCAAAATGGCGGAGATAAGAATCATAAACCTGTGACAGGGGCGGAAGAGTTTAAGATTTAAGGAGAGCTGGGACAGGTTGGAAAGTTTTCACCGGACACTAGGAGATTGATGGGGTGACAATGCAGAGGTATATTTCATCATCATAGGCAAGAAAACTGTAGACGGTTACTGTCGTTTTTTTCCAAGCCTGGGGAGTCTAAAGCTGGAAGACGCCAGAGTGGATAGATTCAGAAGATACTGACAGGCCACTCTTTTTACAAAGGCATCTGTGGTGAGGTGCAATTGGCTGCAAGAGGAAGCTGAAGAGATAGCTTCGATTACGATGTATAAAGGACATTTCAACGAGTATATGTATAGAAGTGGTTGGAAGGCGATGGAGCAATCGTGGGCAAGTTGGGCGACATTGCTTGGACAGTTTGCGTGACGTGGGCTGCTGGTTCCGAAATATCTTGGTTGGTGATTTGTCTACAACTATAAATAGCATCGTTATTATGTGACTGTGAGATTCTCTGAGATTATCTATATAGTTACCCTCATTGTGTTTCAAGGACTGTCCACGTTTGGGTATCATTTGGAACCCACGTACGTTCGTTGAAAAGAACATTTTATTTAAAGAACATACTTGATTCATTATTAACCGAAGCGAGCTGTTGGAAGTTGTGTTTTAGACGCCTGGACTATGATACACTGATCTATTCCTGGAGAATATTTCCTGGCTGTTGTGCAATATCCAGCTTTTGAATGATGGGGACATCCAGTGGGCGGCATGTGAACTGCAAGTTAGAGCGGCATCACAAACGTCTTGTAAACTGTACCACAACGTCCCATTATCTGGACTACCCCTATATCGGAAAGATTGTCCTAGCATATAGCCTGTCCAATCCCTTAAGAATTGTATATGTTTCTATAAGATTCCCTCTCATCATTCTAAATCCCAGTGAATACAAGCCCAGTCGATCCATTCTCTCATCAGATGTCATTCCCGCCTTGCCGGAAATAACCTGGTGAACCTACGCTGCACTACCTCAATAACAAGAATACCCTTCCTCAAATTACGAGACCAAAACAACACACAGTATGCCAGGTGCGGTCTCGCCATGGCCCTGTACAAGTGCAGTAGGACCGCCTTGCTCCTAAACTCAAATTATCTTAATGTGAAGGCCAACGTGCCATTTGCTTTCCTCGCTGCTTGCTGAACATGCATGCTTACTTTCAGTGACTGATGTACAAGGATACCCAGGTCTCCTTGCACCTTCCCCTTTTCCAAATCCGACACAATTCAAATAATAATCTCCCTTCTTATTCTTGCTAGCAAAATCGATAACCTCACTTTTCCCACATTATACTGGATCTGCCACGCATCCTCCCACTCACCTAACCTATCCAAGTCACGCTGCAGCCTATAGTATTCTCTGCGCAGCTCACACTGCCACCCAGCCATGTTTTCCATTCGCAAACATGGAGATGTTACATTTAATTCCTTCGTCTAAATCGTTAATATATATTGTAAGCCACTGGGATTGCAGCACTGAGCCTTGCGGCACTCACTAGTCACTGCCTGGCATTTGGGAAACAGCACTTCAACTCCCCCTCCCATCCCGAATCCGCCCGTTCTGTCCTGGGCCTCCTCCATGGCCAGAGTGAGGCCCACCATAAATTGGAGGAGCAGCACCTCATATTTCGCTTGGGCAGTTTACACCCCAGCGGTATGAACATTGGCTTCTCCAATTTCAGTTAATCCTTGCTTTAAGAACATAGAAACATAGAAAATTGGTGCAAAGGAGGCCATTCGGCCCTTCGAGCCAGCACCGCCCTTTATTTCGATCATGGCTGATCTTCCCCAACCAGTAGCCAATGCCTGCCTTCTCCCCGTATCCCATGATTCCACGAGCCCCCAGAGCTCTATCGAACTCTCTATTAAATCCATCCAGTGACTTGGCCTCCACTGCCCTCTGTGGCAGGGAATTCCACAAATTTGCAACTCTCTGGGTGAAAATGTTCTTTCTCGCCTCAGTCTTATATGACCTCCCCTTTATTCTAAGACTGTGGCCCCTGGTTCTGGATTCGCCCAACATTGGGAACATTTTTCCTGCATCTAGCTTGTCCAGTCCTTTTATAATTGTATATGTTTCTATAAGATCCCCCCTCATCCTTCTAAACTCCAGTGTATACAAGTCTAGTCTTTTCAATGTTTGCTCATATGAGAGTCCCGCCATCCCAGGGATCAATCTTGTGAACCTATGCTGCACTGCCTCAATCACAAGGATGCCCTTACTCAAATTAGGAGACCAAAACTCCATATGAGGTCTTACCAGAGCCCAATACAACTGCAGAAGAACCTCTCTACTCCTGTACTGAAATCATCTTGTTATGAAGGCCAACATTCCATTAGCTTTCTTCACTGCCTGCTGTACCTGCACGCCAACTTTCAGTGACCGGTGTACAAGGACACCCAGGTCTCGCTGTACCTCCCCCTTACCTAACCTAAACCCGTTGACATAATAATTTGCCTCCATGTTTTTGCCACCAAAGTGGATAACCTCGCATTTATCTTTTATTATACTGCATCTGCCACGCATCTGCCCACTCACTCAACCTGTCCAGTAAACCCTGCAACCTCCTAACATCCTCTTCACAGTTCACACTCCCTCCCAGCTTTGTGTCATCAGAAAACATGCTAGTGTTGCTCCTAATTCCCTCTTCCAAATCATTAATATATATGGTAAACAGTTGCGGCCCCAACACCGAGCTTTGCGGCACTCCACTCATCACTGCCTGCCATTCTGAAAAGGACGCGTTCACTCCTACTATTTGCTTCCGGTCTTCCAACCAATTTTCTATCCATGTCAACACTCTACACCCAATACCATGTGCTCTAATTTTAGTCACCCGTCTCCCGTGCGGGACCTTATCAAACGCGTTCTGAAAGTCTAGATACACTACATCCACTGGCACCCCTTCATCCATTTCACTTGTCACGTCCTCAAAAAATTCCAGAAGATTAGTCAAGCATGATTTTCCTTTCATAAATCCATTCTGACTTAGACTAATCCTTTACTGCTATCCAAATGCCCCATGTAAATAATTGACTCCCGTATCTTTCCCACCACCGAAGTCAGGATAAATGGTCTGTAATTCCCCGTTTTCTCTCTCGCTCCTTTCTTGAAAAGTGGGGTAACATTAGCTATCATCCACGCCACAGGAACCGATCCTGAATCTATTGAACATTGAAAAATGATCACCAATGCGTCCACTATTTCTAGAGCCACCTCCCTGAGGACCCTGGGATGCAGACCATCAGGCCCAGGGGATTTATCATCCTTCAGTCCCTTTAGCCTACCCAATATTATTTCTCGCCCAATTAACATTTCATTCAGTTCCTCGACCCCCTTAGATCCTCTGTCCACCAGTACATCTGGGAGATTGTTTGTGTCTTCCTTAGTGAAGACAGATCCGAAGTACCTATTCAACTCTTCTGCCATTTCCTTGTTCCCCATAATAATTTGTCTGCCTTCAAGGGGCCCACATTTGACTTTGCTACTCTTTTTCCATTAATATATCTAAAGAAGCTTTTACTGTCCTTCTTTATATTCCTGGCCAGCTTCCCTTGAACATCATCTTTTCAGCCCGTATTGCCCGTTTTGTTTCATTCTGGTGTCCTATTAAAGTTCCCAATCCTATGGCATTCTTTGCTCTGTTATACAGCATTTTATTTTAGTTTTTTCCGTCCCTAACTTCTCTTGTTAGCCACGGTTGCCTCCTATGCCCCTTAGAATCTTTCTTCCTTTTTGGAATGAAATTATCCTGCTTCTGCCGAATTATGCCGAGAGATTCCTGTCATTGCTGTTCCACCCTCATTCCTGCTAATATCATTGGCCACTCCTCTCCCATGCCTTCATAATCCCATGTGTTCAGCGGCATCACTGCCACTTCCGATTTAACCTACTCCTTCTCAAATTGCAGATTAAAACTAATCATATAATGATCACAACCTCCAAGCGATTCCTTTACCTCGAGGTCTCTTTTATCAAATTTGGTTCATTGGACAACACTAAATCCAGAATTGCCTTTTCTCTGGTCAGCTCCATTACAAGCTGCTCTAAGAATCCATCTCGGAGGCACTCTACAAACTCTCTTACTTTGGTACAGACAGACAACATACCATTAAAAATACCATTAAAAAATATACCATTAAAAATAGACGTTATATAATTTATTTATTTTTTAATCACAGTGTGCCAGAGTCTAGTAACATTTTGAGGTATGTTATTAAGGTTCAATAATAAAAGGTAGAATATAGAAAAGTGCAAATAGCATACTGCAGACATTGAGTTAAAGTTATTCGACAGTCAGTTGGTCTTGTTTGTGTAATGTTGATGGGATTTTCTTGAGTGAGTTGAGTAGTCTGATGGCCTGAGGGAAAAAGCTGTTTTTTGAATCTGGTGGTTTTGCTCCGCATGCGGTAGCGCTTGCCGGATGGAAGGGGGGTGAACAGTTTGTGTGCTGGATGGGTGGTGTCTTTGATGATATTGGTCAGCAGCAGAGCAACTGCCATACAAGACTGAGAGACTGCTGGTAAGAATACTCTCAATGGCACCCTTGTAATAGGTGGTGAGGGCAGAAGGGGGGAGGTCGGCTCTCCTCATCCGTCCAAGGAAGTGGAGGCGTTGCTGTGTTTTTCTTTACTACTACTTATACTTCGGGCATTCAGATACAATACTTTTAATTCCATACGCATTTCACATTTCACATCGATCCCTATTACACTTGGTCATACTCTCCTATCCCTTTGCGAGCTTCCTTTCCCGTTAATTCT
Source organism: Raja brachyura (assembly GCA_963514005.1). The sequence goes on from OY740794.1 coordinate 67,646,583, forward strand.
GGGGTCATTAACCATCCCTTTACTCTCTTTCCCTTTAACTCCATCCTCGACTATGCGACCCCCCCCCCCCCCGTATTCAGTTTAAAACCACCCGTGTAGCAGTGGAAAACCTGCCTGACAGAATGCTGGTCCCCCACCTGTTAAGATGCAATGCGTCCCTTTTGTACAGTTCCACCTTACTCCAAAACACCTTACTCCCAGTGAGCTGCCATAGGAGGTATTTAAGTCAAAAGTCAAAGTCAAAAGAGTTTATTGTCATGTGTCCCTGACAGGACAATGAAAATCTTTCTTTGCATAGCACAACAGAACATATGAAGCATTGACTACAATTCTATACATAAATACACCCATGACTTAATAAATTAATAAAGTGCAAATAACAGATGGAGGGATATTAATGTTCAGAGTTCCGAGCCAGGTTTAATAGCCTGATGGCTGTGGGGAAGTAGCTATTCCTAAACCGGGTTGTTGCAGTCTTCAGGCTCCTGTACCTTCTACCCGAAGGTAGTAGGGAGAAGAGTGTGTGGCTAGGGTGGTGTGGGTCCTTGATGATGCTGCCAGCCTTTTTGAGGCAGCGACTGTGATAAATCCCCTCGATGGAAGGAAGGTCAGAGCCGATGATGGACTGGGCAGTGTTTACTACTTTTTGGAGCCTTTTCCTCTCCAGGGCGCTCAAGTTGCCGAACCAAGCCACGATGTAACCAGTCAGCAAGCTCTCTACTGTACACCTGTAGAAGTTAGAGAGAGTCCTCCTTGACAGACCGACTCTCCGTAATCTTCTCAGGAAGTAGAGGCGCTGATGAGCTTTCTTAATGATTGCATCTGTGTTCTCGGACCAGGAAAGATCTTCACAGATGTGCACGCCCAGGAATTTGAAGCTCTTGACCCTTTCAACCATCGACCCGTTGATATAAACAGGACTGTGGGTTCCCATCCTACTCTTTCCAAAGTCCACAATCAGTTCCTTGGTTTTGCTGGTGTTGAGAGCCAGGTTGTTGTGCTGGCACCATATGGACAGTCGCTCGATCTCTCTCCTATACTCGGACTCATCCCCATCAGTGATACGTCCCACAACAGTGGTGTCGTCAGCGAACTTGATGATGGAGTTCGCGCTATGACTGGCTACGCAGTCATGAGTATAGAGTGAGTACAGCAGGGGGCTGAGCACGCAGCCCTGAGGTGCTCCCGTGCTGATTGTTATCGAGTCTGACACATTTCCACCAATACGAACAGACTGTGGTCTGTGGATGAGGAAGTCGAGGATCCAATTGCAGAGGGATGCGCAAAGACCCAGTTCTGCGAATTAGTAACCAGCTTGGAGGGGATGATTGTGTTAAATGCCGAGCTGTAGTCAATAAATAGCAGCCTGACATATGAGTTTTTGTTGTCCAAGTGGTCCAGAGCGGAGTGGAGGGCCAGCGAGATCGCGTCCACCGTTGATCTGTTGTGGCGGTAAGCGAACTGCAGTGGGTCCAGATTTTTGTCGAGGTAGGAGTTGATTTGCGCCATGATCAACCTCTCGAAGCACTTCATCACCACAGGCGTTAGTGTCACAGGTCGATAGTCATTGAGGCACGTCACCTTGCTCTTCTTGGGCACCGGTATTATTGATGCCCTTTTGAAGCAGGTGGGAACCTCAGACCTCAGAAGTGACAGGTTGAAAATGTCCGTAAAAACTCCAGCCAGTTGGTCCGCACAGGGTTTTAGAACACGACCGGGTATGCCATCAGGTCCAGACGCTTTTCGAGGGTTCACCCCTCTGAAGGATTTCCTGACGTCGGCCTCTGTGACTGAGACTGAAATACCATCACAGCAAATAGGGGCTCGGGAAGGCACATCGGTGTTCTCCCTATCAAAGCGTGCGTAAAATGCATTGAGCTCATCAGGGAGTGATGTATCGCCGACATCCGAGCTGCCTCCTGGTTTCGCCTTGTAAGAGGTGATTGCATTCGGTCCCCGCCACAGCTGCCGAACATCTGTCTCATCCTCCAGCTTGGAGCAGAACTCCCTTTTGGCCTTTTTGATGGCCTTACCGAGGTCGTATCTGGACTTCTTATAGACCACTGTGTCATCAGACATGAATGCCCGGTGTCTGGTCTTCAGAAGAGTGCGAATCTCACAGTTCATCCAAGGTTTCTGATTGGGAAACACTCGGAAGGTTTTTGTAGGGATGCAGTCCTCCACACATTTCTTTATGAAGTCTGTAACGACTGTGGCGTATTCATTTAAGTCCGTTGCCGAGTCCTTGAACATAGCCCAGTCTACAGACTCCAAACAGTCTTGTAGTTGTTCTTCTGCCCCCGCCGACCAGCTCTGTACTGTCCTCACCTCTGGGGGTGCGCTCTTTAATTGCTGCCTGTAGGCAGGAAGAAGCAGCACCGCGGTATGGTTGGATTTACCGAAGTAAGGGCGAGGGATAGAGCGGTAGGCATTCTTGATGGTGGTGTAGCAGTGGTCGAGGGTGTTTGGTCCTCTGGTGCAGCAGGAGACATGTTGATGGAAGTTGGGGAGTGACTTCTTTAGGTTTGCCTTATTGAAGTCCCCAGCAATGGTGGTAAATGCCTCGGGGTAAGACGTCTGGTGCTTGTTGACCACGGCGTGCAGCTCCTCCAGTGCCAGATGGACGTCTGCTTGGGGTGGGATGTAGACCGCGGTCAGGATGATGGAGGTGAATTCCCTCGGTAGGTAGAAGGGACGGCACTTCACCGCCAGATGTTCGAAGTGTGGAGAGCAGGAGTTGGACAGGACTACCACGTCTGAGCACCACGCAGAGTTGACCATGAGGCAGACACCCCCTCCTCTCCCTTTCCCCGATGCCAGTGTACGGTCCATACGGTGGATGGAGAACCCTTGAGGCTGGACCACTGAGTCTGGGGAGCTGGGGGTGAGCCATGTCTCTATGAAACAACACAGAGCATTCCCTCAGCTCCCTTTGATAAAGCAGCCTTGCCTTTAAGTCCTCCACTTTATTTTCAAGGGACTGTACATTGGCCAGTAGGATAGTAGGGAGAGGGGGCCGAAGTCCCCTGCGCTTCATTCTGACCTAAAGTCCTGCCCGTCGGCCACGTTTCCGGACACAATGGAGGCTTCCCCTTTGCTTCCAGGTACTGTGTTTCCTGTACCTGCTGTTTCTGCGGACCAGCGCTGGAACGGGAATTCCCTCACAGACGGCAGCTCCAGCTCCGTAATGAACAGGGGTTCCCTCAGAATCAGCAGCTCCAGCTTCATTTTTTCTGGGATATCCAGCCCGTTGGCTCTGGAGGTCATCCCGGTGTTTCCAGGTGCCATTCCTGGGTTCCTCAGTCGGGTCGGGAGTTTCACAGCCAGCGTGGGAAAATTTAAAGTCCGGTGCTCCCGCAGCTGCGGGAGATCGCAAAATTGCCAGCGCTTTCAGCTGCACAAGCAGCCTGTCAGAAACGGCACCGATTACTGTCCTTCCCTGATGCAGGTAAATTGATAGAAGTTGTAGTTAAGTCTTTTCTGTTCTGGTGCTCCGCAAAAGTCGCCGCAGGCAAGTACCATATCAACAGTTGAAGTACATTTGGACAACGATACGAACAGGAGAGTGTGAGAGGGACATGAGTCAAACACGGGCAGGTGGGACTCGTGTAGATGGGGCATCCTGGTCAGAATGGGCAAGTTGGTCAAAAGGGTCTATTGCCGTGCTGTGTGACTCTATGCAAGGTTCCCTACAAGTGGAGAGTCATGTGGACAGGGTAGTGAAGAAGACACTTGCGTTCATGGGCAAGCGGACTGAGCACAATGTTTGGGGCATCGTGATACATCTGTACAACTCGTTGGTAAGACCACACTTGGAGTACTGTGCACAACTCTGGTCACCAAGCCACAGGAAGGATGCCATTGTATCGGAATGTTACCTGGGCTGGCAGACTTGATATGGGGAGAGGTTGGATAATCTGGGGCCTTTTCCTTTGGAGAGCGGGAGGATGAGGTGTGACCTTATTGAGGTGTACAAGTCCACGAGGAGCATGATTTAAACTACCATTGACAAGTAAGGTATGTGCCGTAATAAGCACCGGGCAGTGGCTCTGACATCCACCATCATGAAGTGCTTTGAGCGACTGGTGTTGGCGCATATTAACTCCAGTATCCCAGCAAGCCTTGACCCATTACAGTTTGTTCATCAACGTAGCTGGTCTCCAGCAGTGACCATCTCCCGGCCCTAAACCCATCTCTGGAATACATAGACAACAAGGTGGCATAGACACATAGGGAATAGGTGCAGGAGTAGGCCATTCGGCCCTTCCAGCCGGCACCGCCATGCAACATGACCATGGCTGATCATCCAATATCAGTACCCCGTTCCTGCTTTCTCCTCATATCCCTTGATTCCATTAGCCCTAAGAGCAAAACCTAACTCACTCTTGAAAACATCCAGGGACTTGGCCTCCACTGACTTCTGTGGCAGTGAATTCCACAGATTCACAACACTGTGTGAAAACATTTTTCCCCATCGTAGTCCTAAATAGCCTAGCCATTCATATTCCTAACCCTTATTCTTAGCCTTTATTCTTAAACTGTACCCCTGGTTCCGGACACCCCCAACATCGGGAACATTTTTCCTGCATCTAGCCTGCCCAATCCCTTAATGTTATATGTTTTTGTAAGATCCCTTCTTATCCGTCTAAATTCCAGTGAATGTAAGCCCAGTCGACCCATTCTTTCATCATTTGTCAGTCCCGCCATCCAAGGAATTAACCTGGTGAACCTATGCTGCACTCTCTCAATCGCAAGAATCGCTATGTTAGGAATTGTCCTACGTTAGATTCCTCTCTATCGGCAATAGCTCTGCCACCATAATCCCATCCAAACTGACCTCCAAGCTGCTGGACCTTGGAATCAGTTCCACCCTCTGCCACTGGATCTGCAACTTTCTGACCCTTCCAATCGGTGAAGATAGGTGGCAGCGTCTCATCCGCAATAATCATCAACACTGGTGCCCCGCAAGGATGCGTTCTCAGTCCTCTAATACACTACCTATACACATGACACCAAGGCCAAATGTGGCTCTAATTCCATCTACAAGTCTGCAAACGACAACACTGTGGTGGGATGAATCACGACCAATAACGGGATAGTGTACAGGACGGATATGCCATAAGGCCATCAGAGATAGCAGTAGAATTAGGCCATTCAGCCCATCAGGTCTACTCCACCATTAAATCATGGCTGATCTATCTCTCTCTCCTTGCCCCAATCAACCATTACCCAGCACACTTGACCAATCGATCAAGACCCTACTGCAATTAATCACAACCATCTTCACTATCTGCAAAACCACCCACTTTTGTATCAT
>OY740794.1:67656899-67871886 GCA_963514005.1 Raja brachyura
CGTTGGTGAGACCGCATTTGCAGTGTTGTGTTCTGTATTGGACACATTGGTATCGGTAAAATGGTGTCAAGGTGGAAATACCGCAGAGAAGATTTACGAGGATGTTGACAAGAATCGAGGGCTGGTCTAGAGGGACAGATTCAGCAGGCTAGTGCTTTATTCCTTGGTGCACAGGGGGGTGAAGGATGATCTATCAAGGTGACTTCTTCTTCTTGGGTATGGCGTGCACAGCCTAAAGTTGTTGAACAACTTGTTCTATTTGATCTTATTTGATTGTGCACACCAGGTTGATTGCATTCGTCGAAACAGGGCGGACCACGTGAAGGTTGCAATCTTCCACCCCTCAAGGTAACTAAAATAATGAGAGATATAGATAGGGTTGATGCACAGATTAGGGGAATCAAGATCCTGGGGACAGGTTTAATATGAGGGGGGAAGATTGAATAGGAACCTGAGGGGTCATTTTTCACACAAAAGGGTGGTGGGTGGGTGTGTGGAACCAGCTGCAAGAGGAGATAGCTCAGCCCGCTACTCATCTAGTCATAGAGCGATACGGTGTGGAAACAGGCCCTTCGGCCCAACTTGCCCACACCGGCCACCATGCCCCATCTACACTTGTCCCACCTGCCCGCATTTGGTCCATATCCCTCAAAACCTGACATATCCACAGACCTATCTAACTGTGTCATAAATGTTGGGAAAGTTCCCCACTGCCTCAACTACCTCCTCTGGCATCTGGTTCCAAACATCCAGCACCATTTGTGTGAAAAATGCATCCCTCAGATTCCTATTAAATATTTTCCCCTTTACCTTAAACCTATGACCTCTGCACCTCAATTCTTCTATTCAGGGCAAGAGCATCTGTGCTTCTACCCGATATATCCACATCATGATCTTATACAGCTGTGTAAGATCACCCTTCTTCCTTCTGCGCTTCAAGGAATAGGCTCCCTGCCCACTCAACCGCTCCCCATAGGCCAGTCCCTGGCTGCTGCATCCTTGTAAAATGTCTCTGTAAAGCTTCTAGTTTGGCAAAATCTTTCCAATAACACAGTACCCAGAACTGAACACAATACTCCAAATGCTGCCTCACTAATGTCTTATACAACTTATGCATAGTGCCCGACCATTCACTGTGTAGATCCTCCCCATGTTCGACTTCCCAAAATGCAATACCTCACAATTCTCTGCATTAAATTCCATCAACCATTCCCCAGCACACTTGGCCAATCGATCAAGATTCTACTGCAATTAATCACAACCATCTTCACTATCTGCAAAACCACCCACTTTTGTATCATCTGCTAACTTGCTAAACTTGCTCTGTAAGTTTCCATCCAAATCATTGATGTAGATGACAAACAGAATGGGTCCAGCACTGAATTCAATTCAATTCAATTCAATTCAATTCAAGTTTAATGTCATTGCACAAATACAAGTATAGGTACAACGAAATGCAGTTTAGCGTCATTCTTAGTGATAGCGATATAAAAAAATAAATACAGAGTGCAGTGGTAGCAGTACGGAAATAAATAAATACAGGGTACAGACAAGTCTATCAGCTGGGCTCCGAGTTCAGCAGTCTGATGGTGTAGTTGAAGAAGCTGTTCTTCGTCCTACTGGTGCGGGACCTGAGGCTCCTGTACCGCCTCCCTGATGGGAGGAGGGAAAACAGTCCATGGTTAGGGTGTGAGGGGTCCTTGATGATCTTCCCGGCCCGCTTCAGGCACCGTTTTCGGTGGAGGGCATCCATGGCAGGGAGCGGGGCACCGATGATGTACTGGGCGGTTTTCACCACCCGTTGTAGTGCCTTCCTGTCTGCCACGGTGCAACTGCTGTACCATACCGTAAAGCAGGTGGTCAGGATGCTTTCAATGGTGCAGCGGTAGAAGTTCGTCAGGATCCGGGGGGACAGGTGGGCTTTTTTGAGCCTCCTCAGAAAGTAAAGGCGCTGCTGTGCCTTTTTGATCAGCTTTGAGGTGTTGAGGGACCAGGACAGATCCTCCGAGATGTGTACCCCGAGGAATTTGTAGTTGGAGACCCTCTCCACCTCAGTCCCGTTTATATGGATGGGGGTGTGTCTGCCCCCTCTGTTCTTCCGAAAGTCAACAATTATTTCCTTCGTCTTCTGGGAGTTGAGGACGAGGTTATTGTTGGCACACCAGGTAGTCAGGTGCTGGACCTCCTCCCTGTAGGCTGATTCGTCATTATCACTAATCAGTCCTACCACCGTGGTGTCATCGGCAAATTTTATAATGGCGTTGGAGCCATACTTGGGGATGCAGTCATGCGTGAAGAGGGAGTAGAGGAGAGGGCTGAGCACACAGCCCTGTGGCACGCCGGTGTTCAGTGTTATAGTGGAGCACTGTAGTGGAACACTGAGGCAGACCACTAGTCACAGGCCTCCAGTCTGAGAAGCAACCGTCCTTCCACCATCACCCTCTACTTCCTTCCCTGAAGCCGAATTTCAATCCATTCAGCTATCTCTCCTTGTAACTACATAAAGGTACGAACTAAAAGTACTACGGCAAATGTTAAGGAACATTTAGACTGGTGCATGGACAGACAGACAGGCCATTTATAGGAATATGGGGATGGGACATGTTGGCCGTTGTGGGCAGTCAAGCGGGCTGGGCTGAAGATGCTGTGAGACGGTATTTCTCTATGGCTCTAGAACTGGAGTGTGTTTGTGAGCACAAATAGTGCAGTAAGATATTCCCCACTTGGCCATGGATCTCTGTGCTGGGATCGTGGAACAGATTCATTTTAAGACAAATTTTAAAACCCAGTTAATCACACTTTTTAACATTATTATTACACCAGTTTGTCCAATGGTCACACATGGATAGGGAACCTGCAAACATGTCCAATCGTCTACAGCGGGTCAGCACAAGGCAAATGTTGTCAGTGTTGCCACTGGTGAAAATATATCTGGGTAGTGTGCGACGGAACTGGGAACTGGTTGTTATTTCAAATGTTTGACTATAAAGGGTTAACTGAAGTTCAGTATCCATAATTAATCTCATCTGTAATGAGCACTAACTCCATCTTGCTGCTCTACCCACACTGGTAAACACGGCACGTGAAGATGCATTAACTTGTTATTTTCATCTGAATTAACTGTGGTTAGAATTACTAATTGCCTCTCTCCGGGACACAATTGAAATATAAGCACAAAATCGTGAAAAAAAATAAAATGCAGCTTCAGCTCTGAGAAAGGGGGAGTTAATTAACGGTGCTGTATCCTTCGTCCTGTGGGAATATTAGTTCCAGACAGTGAGCACTAGCTGTGGCTCTGTTCATTCTGCAGTTTATTTTGTCGTGAACTGCTTCAGACCAGTCGACAGGTAGATGTGAATTCAAACCCACGGGTCAGGCAGCAAGGTCGGTCTGAGTGTAAATGACCAACTGATCCGCCTAGGCTGTCCACACAGCGGTACAGAGAATGCTGCCACACACACACGCAGACTTTATTGAAGTGCTTGTTCATCAAGCAATTCAAGAGAGCATATCTCCCATCATGCAGTGTAAAGCTGGTACCGGTAGAAAGTGAAATCAACACTTCAATGAGCAGCAGGGACTGTTATTAAAAAATGGCCAATTTATTGATGTTTCCCTCTTATTCTGCATCTTTGAGGAATGTGGACACTTGTTGATGTTTCATTCATCTGATTCAAGGCGAGATTTTAGTGGTGACTAAATATCCAAACAGTTGTCAGGTCGGCGTTTAAAATCAGTTTATTTGTTAGAGCTGTACCTGACGCAAACTTCACACACAGGTTTACCGTGTTTCATAGAGAAGGAAGTGCACTTTAGTTTATCTGAACTATTCCCATTGGCCGGTATATGATAAGCAGTGACATGAGAGAGAGGGTGACGGGGGGGGGGGGGGAGAAGGGGGAGATAGAGGGAGGGGAGAGGGAGACGGTGGAGGCAGAGAGAGGGGGAGGTGAAAGAGAGAGAGGGAGGGAGGAACCCGGGTTTGGGTTTGAGAGAATGGAGCGGCTGGGCTTGTACACTCTGGAGTTTAGAAGAATGAGAGAGGATCTCATTGAAACATATAAGATGGTTAAGGGCTTGGACACGCTAGAGGCAGGAAACATGTTCCCGATGTTGGGGGAATCCAGAACCAGGGGCCACAGTTTAAAAACAAGGAGTAAGCCATTTAGAACGGAGGCGAGGAAACACTTTTTCTCACAGAGAGTGGTGAGTCTGTGGAATTCTCTGCTTCAGAGGGCGGTGGAGGCCGGTTCTCTGGATACTTTCAAGAGAGAGCTAGATAGGGCTCTTAAAAATAGCGGAGTCATGGGATATGGGGAGAAGGCAGGAACGGGGTACTGATTGGGGATGATCAGCCATGATCACATTGAATAGCGGTGCTGGCTCGAAGGGCCGAAGGGCCGAATGGCCTCCTCCTGCACCTATTGTCTATTGTCTATTGTGTAAAATGTTGGAGTAACTCAGCGGCACTGGCTGTAACTGGAGAAAAAGGGATGGGTGATGTTGTGGAAACCTTCTTCAGTGTGACGAGGGGGGGGGGGGAACTGCTTCATTGTCACGTGGAAGACTACAATTTCCAGGTGGCATTGCGCTGAGGTAACGTAGGTGGCAAACAATGGGCGGAGGTGGATGTGATTACGCCACGACACATGGCCCCAGGAACCAAGATGGCGGCGGTTCCTCTGCCCCGCTCTCTCGTTCTCTCCCCCTCTGTCTCTCTCTCCTCTACCTGTCTCACATCTATCTCTCTCGTTTTCCCCACTCTCGCCTTCTCTTTCTCTCCTCTCTCTCTCTCCCACCCTTTCTCTCCTAACCTGTCCCCCACTCTCTCTCCCCCTCTCCCTCCTCTATCTCTCTCCCCTCTCTCCTGTCCCTCTCTCCCCTGTCTATCTCCCCTCTCTCTCTCTCCCCTCTCTCTGTCGCCCTCTCTCTCCCTCTCTCTCCCTGCCCCCCTATCTCTCCCCTCTCTCTCTGTCCCCTGTCTCTCTCCCCTATCTCTCTCTCCATCTCTCCCCTCCCTCTGTCCCCCTCTGTCCCCTCTCTCTCTCTCTCCACCCCTCTCTCCCCCCTCTCTCCCCTTTCTCTCCACGCTCTCTCTCTCCCCTCTTTCTCCTCTCTCTCCCCTCTCTCTGTCACCCTCCCTATTCCCCCTCTCTCTCTGCCCCTTCTCTCTGCCCCTCTCCACCTTCTCTCTCTCTCCTCTCTCCCCCCATCTCTCTCTCTCTCTCTCTCTCTCTCTCTCTCTCTCGCCCTCTCTCTCCCCCCTCTCCTCCTCTCTTTCTCTCCCCCTCTCTCCCCTTCTCTATCTGCCCCTTCTTTCGTTCTCTCCCTCTCTCTCTCTCGTTTTATCTCGTTCTCCCTATCGTTCTCCCTCTCTCTCAGTCTCTCTCTCTCTCATTCTCCATCTCTCTCTGTGTCTATCGTTCCTTCTCTATCTTTTTCCCTGTCTCTCCTCTCTCTCTCCTTCTCTCTCTGTCTCTCGTTCTTCGTTGTCTCACGTTCTCTCTCTCTCGCTCTCCCACTCCCTCTTCCTCTCTCGTTCTCTCTGTCTCTCTCTGTCTCTCGTTCCCTCTCTCTCTCCACTCTCTCCCCTGTTCCCTCTCTCCCTTCTCTCTCTCCACTCTCTCTCTCCCCCCTCTCTCCCCCTCCTCTCTCCCTTCTCTCCCCCTCTCTCCCCCCTTTCTCTCCCCTTCCCTATTTTCCCACTCCCCTCTCTCTCTACCACTCTCTCTCTCTCCCTCTCTCCTTTCTATCTCTCTCCCTCTATCTTCCCCCTCTGTCTCTCTCCACCTCTCTTCCTCTCTCTCTCCCCGAGATCTCTTCCCTCTGTCCCTTCTCTCTCCCTCTCCCAGTCTCCCCCTCTCTCGCTCTCTCCATTCTCTCTCTACCCTCTCTCTCTGCCCCTCTCTCTATCCCTCTCTCTACCCCCTCTCTCTCTATCGCCTATCTATCTCCCCCGCTCTCCTCTCTATCTCGCCCACTCTCTCTCTCTCCCCTCCTCTCTCCCATCTCTCTCTCTCTCTCTCTCTCCCCCATCTCTCCTTCTCTCCTCTCTCTCCCCCCTCTCTCTCTCCCATCTCTCTGTCACCCTCCCCCCTCGTTCTCTCTCCCTCTCTCTCCCATCTCTCTCTCCCATCTCTCTCCCGCTCTCTCCCTTCCTCCCCTCTCACTTTTTCTCTCTCTCCCCGTCTCTCTCTCTATCCTCCCTCTCTTTACTCTCTCTCTCCCTCTCTACCACTTCTCTCTCCCACTCCCCCTCTCTCTCTTCCCCTCTCTTTTCCCCTCCTCTCTTCCTCTCTCTCGACCCGTCTCTCTCTACCCGTCTCTCTCTCTCTCCCCCATCTCTCTCTCCCTCCCTCCCTCTCTCCTCACTCTCTTCCCTCCCTCTTCGCCCCTCAAAACGAGATGTCGAAAAAGAGAGCAAGAAAGAGAGAAACCTGGGAGGAGAGAGAGAGATGGAGACAGAGAAGGAGAGAGAGAGAGGGAGAGAGAGAGAGAGAGAGAGAGAGGTGGGAGGAGTGAGGTAAAGAGTGGATGGCTGGGGAGAGCAAGAGGGATGGGTAGGATCCCATGTTTGTGGGACAGACCATCTTCTCCCGCCCCCCCCCCCCCCCACTCTCGGTAAGTCCCCCTTCCGCGATCGACCGCCCTCGTTGGTTCCCCCCTCTCCTCCTGAATCCTTCCCACCCCACAGAGAAGAGAGAGAGAGACACTCTCTGTCTCTGTCTGTCTCTGAATCTCTTTTTTTTTTTTTTTTTTTTTTTTCATTTCAAAAACTTTATTCAACACAAATCATAAAATACAACACATCAAAACACAATCAAAAATCACACTATAATGAACAGATCATTGTAGTACAGCAGTACATTCATTTATAATCGCCTCAACCCCACGCGGCGACCAGCGCTGACGGAAGGCCTCCAGAGTCCCCGTGAACACCGCGTGTTCCCTCTCCAGGGACACACGTGCACGGACGTAGGCCCGAAAGAGGGGCAGGCAGCCGACTCTCGCCAGACCGTCGACCGCCCGCTGCCTGGACCCACGAATGGCCATCTTGGCCAGGCCAAGGAGCAAACCGACAGGTAAGTCCCCCCCCCACACTCGGCTCTCCCCACTCCCCGCCTTGTGTCCAAACACCAGGATTGTGGGGCTAAAATGCAGCCAGAACTTGAGGAACAGCCCCTTCAGATATTGGTACAGGGGCAGTAACCTCACACACTCCATATACACATGGAATACGGTCTCCTCCTCTCCGCAGAAAATACATGCGGCAGTCGAACCGACTCAAAAGTTTATTACAAACCACCGCTCCATGCAGCACTCTCCACCCCAGGTCCCCAATATAAAGGGGTACAACTCCCTTATAGAAGGACCCCCACTGGGGCCCCCCGCCGCCTTCGGATGGTAACACCGTCCTCCATGGTGAGTCAGGACGGGAGACGAAGGCACGGTGGTTCAGAATGTGCAGGAGCATCCTGTACAGTGCGCGTCTCCTTGCATCACAAAATGGCATGCTGGTCATCTCAGAAAGGCAGCTCAGATTATGCGGAGCCGGAGGCCGAGAAATATCCCGAAGCCTAGGCCCGATGAGCAGATCTGACGGAGCAGGGGTAAGCTCTATCTGAACCACTCTAGGCTCGCGCCTCTCCTCGACAACCACCATGACAGGATGAGGACCAGCCACACCCGCAGCCACAACATCCCCCTCTCCTCGTGGAACAACACTCTGGCTGAACACCACCAAATTCCTCACTCTTAACACATCCCTATAGAAAACAGGCAAGCCCCTTAGAGCGGGTCGACTGACACCCGCCACCGGGAGCCGCGAGACCCCCCTTAGGCAACGACCCTGACGAAAAAAATACGTGGCCAGAGCGTGCCATCTGGGAGGGTTCTCTACATACATGTATCTCCGCAGAGTCCTGAGACGGAGAGCCGCCACCTGGGTGCGCACGCACACCAAGGACTGGCCGCCCTCCTCTAACGGAAGACTCAGGACCGCCGCGGAAATCCAATGCTTCCTATTTCCCCAAAAGAAATCCACCAGCTTCTTCTGTATAGCAGTTACAAATATAGAGGGCGGGACAAGAGTAGCCAGCCGGTACCATAACATAGAGGCCACCAGCTGGTTTATGACCAGCACCCTCCCCCGAAAGGAGAGAACTCCAAGCAGGCCTGACCAGCGCCCCAGCCGAGCAACCACCTTCGTCTCCAACTCTTGCCAGTTTGCCGGCCAAACATCCTCAGTGGGACTCAGGTACACCCCCAGATAGAGGAGGTGCGTGGTACTCCACGCATACAATGCCATCTCCTCCGGCAGGGAGTCTACCCGCCACTGACCCACCAAAAGTCCAGAGCACTTACTCCAGTTAATCCTAGCAGAAGATGCAGCCGAGAATATCTCCTGGCAGTCACGCATCCTCCGCAGGTCACCAGGATCAGTGAACATAAGAAGTACGTCATCGGCATACGCCGATAGAATCACCTCAACCCGCGGGCCAGGTAGGGCCAGGCCTGTCAACCTCCTCCGAAGAAGACACAGGAACGGCTCCACACAGACCGAATACAACTGGCCCGACATAGGGCACCCCTGGCGGACCCCCCTCCCAAAATGAAAAGGAGATAGCACCGCGCCATTAACCTTTACAAGACACTCCGCCGCAGCGTACAAAAGCCGGACCCGGGCCACGAAGTGTGGTCCAAACCCAAACGCTTGCAACGTCCCAAATAGGTATTCATGCTCTACCCTATCAAAAGCCTTCTCCTGATCAAGAGACAGAAAAGCAGCTGACTCACCAGTACCCTGGACTAAATGAATCAGGTCCCTAACCAGGTGGATGTTATCCTGGATGGACCGGCCAGGGACTGTATAAGATTGATCAGGATGAATCACTTGATGCAGCACGGAGCCCAGGCGATTTGCCATTGCCCGTGCAAAAATTTTATATTCTGTGCAAAGGAGAGAGACTGGACGCCAGTTCTTCAACAAACGGAGTTCGCCCTTCTTAGGCAGCAAGACAACAACCGTCCTACGCCACGAGAGAGGCATCACTCCAGTCGCCAGGCTCTCCCCCAAAACCAACATATAGTCACCCCCTAGGACGTCCCAGAATGCTCTAACAAACTCCACCGTCAACCCATCCAGCCCGGGGGACTTACCCCTCCTGAGCTGATGCAAGGCGCAAGTCAACTCCTCCAAAGATAAGGGGCCATCAAGAAGATCAGCCTCCCCCCTATCTACGGCCGGTAGACCCTCCCACAGATCTTGCTGAGCCTCCACACTGAATCCTTCCGCAGAGAACAGGGTCCCATAAAAGGACCTAACCAAGGCATTAATCCTCTCTGGATCAGTGACAGAGGAGCCGTCATCTGCAAGCAACTCCACGAGCTGTTTTCGAGCTCCCCGCCCCTTCTCCAAAGAGAAAAAGAAAGGCGACGCTCGGTCCAGCTCGTGCAGCATCTGGACCCGAGACCTCACATAAGCGCCTCGAGATCGCTCAAGCAGCAGACTCCTCAAAACCTCCTTCTTCCTCTGAAACTCTCCCCATTCGCTGGAGTCTTCACCAAACTGACCCAGGCGAGACTCAGCGTCCTGTATCTCCCTCTCCAGCTTCGCGACCGCTGAGTCCCGCCTCCCAGTCGACCCCCATGTATATTCCTTACAAAAGAGACGGATGTGAGCTTTACCCACATCCCACCACTGCCTAAGGGAAGAGAAGCACCTCTGCCTCTCTCTCCACTTCACCCAAAACCGAGTGAATGACTCCCGGAAACACCGATCCTCCAGCAGCCTGTTGTTAAAGTGCCAGTACGCGGACCCAGCCCGAGCGCACGCTGGATTGAAATCCACACGCACCAGACAATGGTCCGAGCACGGCACCAGCCGCATTGAGGCCGCTGAGACACGGGAAACAAACGCTCGGGAAATATAAAACCGATCAATGCGGGAACCACCGCCCTCAGACCTCCGCGAAAAAGCAGTGGAATCAGGGTGAAGGTCCCTCCAAGCATCAACCAACTCAAAGGAGTCAATCAAGCCTCTCAGCTTCTTCGCTACAGCAGGCGCACACTGAGTACCAGAACGGTCCCGCACCTCAAGTGTGCAATTAAAGTCCCCACCAAGGAAGACACACTCTCCCCTATCAATAGTGCCCAACAGAGCATTCACCTCCCGAAGCAGGCCGGCCTGCATCGTGCCGGAGCTAGGGGCATACACGTTAATGAAATGCAACGGCATGCCATCCAGGCTCACGGCCAGATGGAGCAAACGTCCTGGCACCACTTCCTGCACTTTTAAAATGCTTGGCAGAAAATTTGGGGCCAACAAAAAAGCCACCCCACTCGAATTTGAGCTGAGATGGCTCATATAAACCCTCCCTTCCCACTCCAGTTGCCAGGTAGGTTCATCACTAGCAACGGTATGTGTCTCTTGCAGATAACAAACTGCAAATCTCCCCTCCCTTAGGGCTGATAAGAGCTGAAATCTTCGAAAACTCGCTCTACTCCCATTTAAATTTAATGTAGCTACTGTGAATGTGTAGACACATTAGATTGTGACCCTCACACTCCCTGTAGTCACAGGAGGTCCTTTTCTGAGGACCTTCAACAAACCCCAAAACTGCCCCAAATCCGAGTCAGAAAGACCACTATCCTTGTTACTAAGGATAGCCTCGAGACTCTCCCGCACATCTAGCCAATCCTCCCATCTCCTTGTAATGGCCCACCATAATGTTTTGGGAGCACGACTTATTTTTAAGAACTCTCGCACCTCAACAATAAGCTTCGCCTCAGACACGGCCTTGGAGTCTGGGCTCTCAGCCAACCCGCTCGCACCTGAATCAACAACCTCAGAAAGACCAGAACTGTCTGACACAACACTCTCTGAGCCCCCCCCACTGGCCGCATCGCTATCCTCCTCCACAGCCATGACACGACCACCCGGATCAATGCTGGGGGTGGGTCCCAACACCCCTACCTGAGACTCGCAGCCCTCTGAATGGCTGGGCTCCTGCACGCTACCATCACCCTCCTCCTCTGGGCCTGGGGAAGCAACAACAAGAGGCATCCCCAGGGCCTGTGGAACACTGGCACCCTCGGAGTCTGAAAGAGGATCACGTCCCATAACAGCCCTGACCTCCACATCATCCAGAGTGCCCTCTCCACAGGCATCACCCAGAGAATCACCACCTGCCATTAACCTCACCCCAGACAACTCATCCGGTGAGGCATCCCGCCCCCCAGCACCTCCACTGGCACTGATATGGAGCACAGACTTGAACGACAACACCCCCGAAACTCCCCCCTCAGCCTGACTCTGCCCATCCCCCGTCACAGAGGGCACACTACCAGAGGAGCCAACCACGTCATCTACCGTGCTAGCACCCTCAGTAGGCCTCTGAAACGAGGGGACCTCATCCGACCCAGAGGGTACACACCCAAGGGAGCTAACCACAGCATCCGCCGAGATAACTCCCTCAGAGGGCCCCTGAGATGAAGGGACAGACTCCCGCCCAGTGGACACAACTCCACCGGAATCAACTTCAGCACCCAGTCCGGTGACACCCGCTGTAGATCCATGAAGAGAAGGCCCAACCACCGACCCAGAAGACACCGGGTCAAGACCACTTTCAGCCACCTCAGTGGTGGAAAGCTCGGAGAAAGACATCCCCTTCGCTCTGGACCCACGCCCTTCCTCCTCTTCACCAGGCAAATGCCTCCTTTTAGTCCCACTCGCATGCGGAGGTGCGGTAACCTCCATAAGGGAAGGGTCATCCGCCTCCACATTACCCCCAACCACTTTGCCACCCACACGTTTAGACTTCTTTCCCCCCTTCCGAGCCACCACAACTCCCCCCTGGGCCCCAGCAGGTGCAGTCTGCACCACACTGGAGCCAAACTCACCCGATTGCACTTTCTTCGCTCGGGCAGCCCTATCCCTCTCCTTCTTCTTATTATGCTTCCCCTGCTTCTCCCAAAACCCCCCCTCAACACTCCCCTCCTCCTGCGCCCCACCTCCATCCACCGCCACAGGCGCAAGACGTAGGGGACGTGGGGGGCTTGGGCTCTCACTGCCCAGGGTCCCCAAAGCGGAACCTCTGGACCCAGAAGGCTTAGCACTGCCGCCCCGGGTCACCAAGGCAGAACTGGCAACCTCAGCCGGGTCAGCAGTACCACCCCGCGCCGCTGAGGTTTGACCAGCCACCCCAGATGGGCCAGCAGCGCTTTCCTGGGCCACTGCACTAGAACCTCTAGCAGTGCCCCCGCGAAAAAGACACTCCCTACGGAGATGTCCAAATTCGCCGCACGCATGACACCGTGCCTTTCCCCAACTCCAACGCACGGTTCTGGGTACCCCCTTATGCACCACCTCAAAACTCCCCTCGGCACCATCCCCCTCACCCACCTTCATGAACACCCTCCTCTTGAAACTGAAGACCCCTTTTTCCTCCGGGTCCCCCCCGGGATGCAAGAGACGAAAACATTTAGACCGCACCTCCCCAAACTTGGACAGGTGTGGAATAAGCACTGCATCCGAAAAATAAGTGGGGCAGCTCCGCAGGAGAACCGGTCTCACCCTGGATACCCACGGATCCACCTGTACGTGGACCCCCCCCACTGAGATCCCCTCCTCCAACGCTCGGGCCACACACTCCCGGGTCTTAAGTATCATCTCCACCTTTCCCCTTTCGAGCTCAGAAGAGACAATAGCCCCCCTCCCAAGAAGTTCATTCATGGCCTTCGTAATTACCCCCCTAGACATCATAGGCCCAGTTTGAACAGAAATACCAAAACTGTCCCCATCCAAGTCAACATGAGGCTCAAGCTCAGATGGCCTCGCACCCGCCACTGATGCCGTCGCTGCGTAGGTCCGGACCTTCGGCCGCGCCCCTTCCATCGCCATCCTCACAGAGGCACAAACCAGCTCCAAGCACCTCAGCAGCACAGCTCCAAGTTAAGTCCCAGAGACAGTCACAGTCAAAGACAGGCAGCAGAAAACAGAAACCTCCAGCTGAAGCAGGAAAGTCCCCAGGTTCGTCCACAGCCAAGAGCAGCTTACGGGAAACTCGATCCCAGTCGCGCTGGACGCAAAAGTACCTTCTTCACATTAAGCCAGGCAGCCGCACTGAGCAAAATGACTTTAGGGCAGAGAAGCGGAGCCAAAAACGACAAAGACACCGCACAACTTCAGCCCACGGAGATCACAGGCACTCTTGGCAATCCGCCAACGCCAACCGCACCCTCGACAATGTGGAGAAACTCAGGAATCTTCACACAGATGGAGGCTCCCCAGACCAGAGAAAAGCTTCAACAGCCCAACAATAAGTTGAACTATGAAGCCCCCCTGGGTCTGTGCCCTCTCCAACGGCAAAATCCTGGAAAGGCTGCTCCAATCCTTCTCAACTGCAGAGCTGAGAAGAAAACACGACCTCTCTCTCTCTCTCTCTCTCTCTCTCTCTCTCTCTCTATCTCTCTCTCTCTCTCTCTCTCTCTAGTTCTCTCTCTGTCTCTCTCACTCTCTCTGTTACCCTCTCTCGTTCTCCCCGTCTCTCTCTCTCCCTCTCTCTGTGTCTCGTTCTCTCTCTCGATGTCTCTCTCTCTCTCTCTCTCTCTTTCTCTCCCTCTCTCGTTATCTCTGTCTACCTCTCTCTCCCCCCTCTCTCTCTCTCTTTCTCTCTCTCTCTCTCTATCTCCCTCTCCCGTTCTCTCTGTCTCTCTCTCAACATTTGCACATTTCTGATGTTGTTTGAACGCTAATTGATGAAAGAGGCAACTATGAATTGTTCTCACACATTTCTGCCTCTCATTTCTAGTCGCAACCGTGTGAAATTTGTCAAGAAAAGACCCCCGATAAAGAGTTTAGTGTGTGTGTGTGTGTGTGTGTGTGTGTGTGTGTGTGTGTGTGTGTGTGTGTGTGTGTGTGTGAGTGTGTGTGTGTGTGTGTGTGTGTGTGTGTGTGTGTGTGTGTGTGTGTGTGTGTGTGTGTGTGTGTGAGTGTGTGTGTGTGTGTGTGTGTGTGTGTGTGTGTGTGTGTGTGTGTGTGTGTGTGTGTAAATATATATTGTTAATGGTAAAACTAACAATGTCAAGTTATTTTATCTCCTCTCCCCTTCCCTCCTCCTCTCTCGTTCCCCCTCTGCGCCCAGCTCGGACGGAGGCCGGGCCAAAACGCCGCATTAAAAAAAAAGAAGAGCTCGGTGCGGAAAAAATAAATTGAATCTAAAACGAGTTAAAGAAGAGAGAGAGAGAGCGAAACGCGAAATGAAAAAGATATGCCGACCTTAGGTCCTGGGGAGTTGTCAGCCTTCAGTCCCATCAGTCTACCCAAAACCATTTCCTGCCTAATGTGGATTTCCTTCAGTTCCTCCGTCACCCCAGATCCTCTGGCCACTACTATATCAGGAAGATTGTTTGTGTCCTCCTTAGTGAAGACGGATCCAAAGTACCTGTTCAACTCATCTGCCATTTCCTTGTTCCCCATAATAAATTCACCTTTTTCGGTTTTCAAGGATCCAACTTTGGTCTTAACTAATCTTTTCCCCTTCACATACCTAAAGAAGCTTTTACTATCCTGCTTTATATTCATGGCTAGCTTACCCTCATACCTCATCTTTTCTCCCTGTATTGCCTTTTTGGTTATCTTCTGTTGCTCTTTAACCATTACCCAATCCTCTTGCTTCCCGCTCATCTTTGCTACGTTGTACTTCTTCGCTTTAATTTGTATTCTGTCCCTGACGTCCCGTGTCAGATATGGTCGACCCTTACTCACTCCCCTTGGAATCTTTCTTCCTCTTTGTAATGAACTGATCCTGCACCTTCTGTATTATTCCCAGAAATACCTGCCATTGTTGTCCCACTGTCATCCATGCTGGTGTATCTTTCCAGTCAACTTTGACCAGCTCCTCCGTCCCTCCCTCCCTCATGGCTCCGGCGGTGAATGTCCGGAGCCGGAGCCCGGAGCAGAGAGACTGTGGCCGCCTCTGGGATGGATGCGCTCAGGGTGCGGATTTATTAATGAGCCGAAGCACTGAGGTGAGCGGATATTTCACCGCGCTCTTCACCTGCTCCCTGAACTTGGACTGGGTCACCGCGTAAATAAATGTGTTGGTGCAGCAACTGAGATTTCGCAACAAAAACCCGACATTGTTAAAGATCCGTTGAGAATCATTCCGGTCAGTTGCAGTTCCTGTGATCTGATAATAGACGAAGTTTACAACATACGTCAGCCACAGGAGGATGAAGCTGCCGGAGATGGTGAAGAGTAAAATTGCAGACCTCCTCCTGCTCTCCATCTCTGGGTCACTGCGGTTCTTCCCCTTGCACTCACCCCTCAGCCCCTTACGGACCCGACTGGCCACTAAAATGTGGCGGACTGTCAGAGCGTTGAGCAGCAGGATTACAGCGAAAGGGAGGAACGGAGTTAAAACCGTGTCGATCCAGTCAAATGCCACCCACCCGGGGTCAGTGTAATAACTGTTCATCTCGTCACAGCCCCACGGGACACTGTCGATGAAAATCCCGGGTTCCAATGTAAAGTAGCGGGGAAGATTTTTCAGACAGAGCAGAACGCCGGCTGTTGCCAGAACCGCAGCCGCTGTTTTCCCGGTGCAATATTTAGTTTTCAGCTTCTGGCAACAAATGGCGACAAAGCGATCAAAGGTGAAAGTGACGGTGAACCAGACAGAACATTCTGTAGCTGCATACGTCAGTACATCGATAACACTGCACACAGGGGTGAGGGACAGGAAACTCCAATAAAAGTAATGTAATCGGATCTGATACAAAATGACCTCGGTGATAATGACCAGTAGATCGGTCGCTGCCATGGCCACCAGGTAGCGAGTGGTGCAGGTGGAGTGGCCGCATTTTTCCCCGGACAGGATCACAATCGCCACTAAATTCACTGTGGAAAGACAAGGGAACGGACATTGGGCATTTACACAACACGGTCTCCGGGGCCACCGGCTCGACTTTCAGCTCAATACCAGGAGTGTTGGAGTCGGTGCGCGGTTGCTGCAAGTTCAACAATGTCAGAACCGGCTCCGACTGTGCCCGACCTGCCTGCCTGCTTCAGGGGAGCAGAGATAAGGCGACCAGAGGGCGGGGTAAAGGGCGGGAAGGGAACGAGCAGCCACCCGCTACAATAGGCGCAATGGTCCTTTCTATAGTTAACCCTGCTGCTGCTCAGTCTCTGATGGGGTCGCTTTCACAGACTCAACCGTGAGCCACCGACCGCGTTTAACCAGGGCTCTGGAAACTCGGCATCTGATGGGAACGAGGAGGGAGGCTTCCAGAGGGAAGGCAGGGACAACTTAGAATCCGGCAGCAGCAGAGTGGCTCCGTTAATGGATCCATTCCACAGTGAGTTCAGTTCAGTAACAACACACACACACACACACACACACACACACACACACACACACACACACACACACACACACACACACACACACACACACACACACACACACACACACACACACACACACACACACACACACACACACACACACACACACACACACACACGCCGGTAGATCCGCAGCCACTGGTCCAGGAGATGGATCCAATTATTGACCAACAGGCGGTGGGTGGAATCCGACTGTGACAGACAGACTCCACAGTGAGACACAGTGTCCACAGGAGCGGCTGTTCACTCTGATCAATAACTCACACACAGTGAACTTCACAATGTGAACCCCTCTCTCCCAGTCTCACCGTCCCGGAGAGCTGCCTGCCTGCCTGTCCCGAGCACTGGGATAACTCTGGGCAACGTGCCACTGAAGGCAAGAATAACATTCTAGTGGCTCCCGGCCGGCAGCAGTGAGAGAAAAAGAGGGTTAGTTTCAGCTGTTAATCGCAGCGTTAATTCAAAAAAATATTTCACTAAGAGGATTGATATTCTTCACATATTCATGTACAACGATCATCAGTTGGAAACTAGAAACATGATGAGAATCAGGTCAACATCAGTTAACACGCGGAGTTATAAAACTTGAATTGTTCTGCACACTTACCGGGGACTCCAACGGCCGCAATTATCGCGTACAAGATTTTCTCCACACTGTAATATTGCTCCACTGTTTCACTTTGCCACATTTTCTCTGCCCAGCGACGTGTCCCCGTGAGCTACCGGTAACGTCTCGGAATGAAATGCTGGGGCAGAACATTCCTGGAGATTTTATACCATTTTCCGTCTCCACCGGGACAGTGAAGTTTCAACAGAGTTTAAAAATAGAGATTTTGAAATGATTCACAAACAGATGACATCAGCGGAGTGAGTGAGTGAAATCCCTGCTGAGATAGGCAGGTTGTGATTTATTCAGGGAATTGATTGAGAAACTCCAAAGACTGGGAATTGTGGCGATAGATACTGAGGGATGGAAATTCGGAGCATTGTTCCAGTAAAGGGGATATTGTTTCAAACTCCATCAGATCCAACTGTCCACCTCATGTTGTTTGTCTGATTTCCTTGAACTCAGCAAGGCCATGCAAAATTCCAGGGGCCCATCTCAGGGCTTCTGGTGCCCTGATTGAAGGTGGACTGGACTGGGCGACCTTTGTCCTCAGGTTGAGAAATTAATTCAACACATCGCCTGGGACTAAAATGTGATCCACACCCCTTGATGCAACGTGGGCAGTGGAGACTGGCGGTGCTTGGTAGTCGCCGAGCCCCTTCTCTCTCTCCTTACGGTGCTGTCGCATTGTCTCTGCGACACGGCGTAGTTCCATTTTATGACGTGTTGCTCCTTGATGAAGCGCCTGTCCAGTGCAATGTGCAACTTCCTCAAACTGTTCTTGATGTTGTCCTTGAAGCGTCCAGGGACTCGCTGACCTTCCTTCATTTCAGTACAGGATTTGTTTAGGGAGACGTGTGTTGGACATTCGGATGACATGGCCAGTCCATCGAAGTTGCTGCTGCATTATTGTGGTGGTGATGCTGGTCATGTTGGCTTTTTCCAAAACGCTGATGTTGTTATGTTTGTCCTCCCTGCTGATCCTCAGAATCTTTCGTAAGGATCTTTGATGGTATTGTTCCAGGGCTCTCAGGTGCCTGCTGTAGGTGGTCCATGACTCGGCTCCATACAACAGGGTGGAGAGGATAACGGCTCTGTAGACCAGCAGTTTTATTTGGGCCTTTAGGTCGCAGTTTGCATCAAAACCCTCACAACCTCTGGGTCACGTTTCCGAGGTAAAGAGAAAAGCTTTTGCAGAGTGCTAACTATCCTGGAGAAAGACAAGTATAATGAGTGCTATTCACAACTGAAGTTAGAATTGCTTCCAGTCCGTGGCCAGAAGAAACCCCATCAAGGGTTGCACAAAATGCTGGAGAAACTCAGCGGGTGCAGCAGCATCAATTGAGTGAGGGAGATAGGCAACGTTTCGGGCTGAATCCCTTCTTCAGACTGATGGGGGGTGGGGGGAGACGGGGGGACGAAAGGAAAAAGGAGGAGGAGGAGCCCGAGGGCTGAGGGAGAGGTAGGAAGGGAAGGATTCAGCAAATGTTAACAGAATTGAGAGAATTCAATGTTCATGCCAAGAGGATGCAGACACCCCAAGCTGAATATGAGGTGCTGTTCCTCCAATTGCGGTGTTGTTCACTCTGGCCATGGAGGAGGCCCAGGACCGAGAGATCGGATACGGAGTGGGAGGGGGAGTTGAAGTGCTGAGCCACCGGGACGTCGGGTTGGTTATTGCGGACCGAGCGGAGGTGTTCGGCGAAACGATCCCCAAGCCTCCGCTTGGTCTCACCGATATAGATCAGTTGACATCTAGAGCAGCGGATGCAGTAGATGAGGTTGGAGGAGGAGCAGGTGGTCTCTGTCGGACCTGGAACGACGCTTGGGTCATTGAAAGGAGTGGAGGGGGGAGGTGAAGGGACAAGTGTAGCATCTCTTGCAGTTGCAAGGGAAAGTGCCCGGGGAAGGAGTGGAGCGGGAGGGAAGGGAAGAATTGACGAGGGAGTTGCAGAGGGAGCGGTCTTTGCAGAAGGCAGACAGGGGGGGAGATGGGAAGATGTGGTGAGTGGTGGGGTCACGTTGGAGGTAGCGAAACTGGCGGAGGACTATGTGTTGTATGCGCTGGCTGGTGGGGTGAAAGGTGAGGACCAGGGGGACTCTGCCCTTGTTGCGAGTGGGAGGATGGGGAGAGAGGGCAGTGTTGCGGGGTATGGAGGAGACCCTGGTGCGAGCCTCATCTATAGTGGGGGAGGGGAATCCCCGTTCTCTGAAGAATGAGGACATTTGTGATGACCTGGTGTGGAACACCTCATCCTGGGAGCAGATGCGGCCTAGACGGAGGAATTGGGAATAGGGGATGGAGTCCTTACTGGAAACAGGGTGGGAGGAAGAGTAGTCCAGGTAGGTTTATAGTCAATGGGTTTATAGTGGATGTCGGTCAGGAGTGTATACCTTGCGATGGAGATAGTGAGGTCAAGGAATGGTAGAAAACTGTCGCAAATGGTCCAGGTGTATTTGAGTGCCGGATGGAAGTTGGTGGTGAAACGATGAAGTTCGTCAGTTGTGCGTGGGTGCAGGAGGTGACACCAAAGCAGTCGTCGATGTAACGGAGGTAGAGGTCGGGGATGGGGCTCTGGTACGCCTTGAACAGGGATTGTTCATTGTACCCGTCAAAGAGGCAAGCGTAGCTAGGGCCCATGCGTGTGCCCATAGCTACGCCTTGTATTTGTAGGAAATTGGAGGAGTCAAAAGAGATGTTATTGAGGGTAAGGACCAACTGCGCTAGGCGGAGGAGAGTATCAGTGGACGGGTATGGGTTGCTCCTCCGGTCGAGGAAGTACCGCAGGGCTTTGAGACCATCCTGGTGGGGGATGGAGGTGTACAGTGACTGGACATCCATGGTGAAGATGAGAGGATGGGGGCCTGGACAACGGAATGCGCGGAGCCGACGGAGAGTGTCTGACGTGTCTTGAACATAGGTGGGGAGGGATTTAACCAAGCGGGATAGGATGGAGTCAAGGTATGTGGAAATGAGTTCGGTGGGACATGAACAGCAGGGACAATGGGTCTCCCGGGGCAGTCAGGTTTGTGGATTTTGGGGAGAAGGTAAAATTGGGCCGTGCGGGGCTGGGGAACGAGGTTGGAGGCTCGGGGGGGTAGGGAGCCGGAGTTGATGAAGTCGGTTATGGTGCTCGAGATGGTGGCCTTGTGCTCGTCAGTGGTCCAGGGGTAAGTAGGAGGAGGTGTCCGAGAGTTGTCGTGTGGCCTCAACTTTGTAGAGATCGACGCGCCAGTCTACCACGGCACCTCTCTTGTCGGCGGGTTTGATAACCCAGTCTGGGTTGTTGCGGAGTGAGTCCATGGCAATACGTTCGAGGGGGGAGAGATTGGAGTGAGACAGGGGAGTGGAGAAGTCGAGGCGGTTGATGTCCCGACGGCAGTTCTGTATAAAGAGTTCTAAAGCTGGAGGGCCACGAGGGGGAGTCCGCGAGGAGGGGGTTCGTTGGAGATGAGAAAAGGGATCATCAGTGGGGGGCGAGGACTCATTTCCGTGGATGAACACTGTGAGGCGGAGGCGACGGTAGAAGAGCTCCAAGTCATGGTGGGTGCGGAACTCATTGAGGTGGGGACGGAGTGGGACAAAGGTAAGACCTCTGTTGAGGACAGACCGTTCGGTGTCGGAGAGGGGGAGGTCAGGGGGGATGGTGAGCATACGGCAGGGATGGGGGTTGGGGCCGGAGGAAGGCAGGTGAGTGGACTGAGGACGAGGCAAAGTGTTGTGGGGGGGGGTGGAGGGTGGTCAGGGGGTGGGGGGCATGAGGGCTGTGGTGGGGTAGCGAAGAGCAGGGGTCACGTAGTTGGAGGGGGATGGGGAAGACCCAGTGGAATAGCCACTGAGGTCACCAGGGTTGGGGAGATGGGCACCCAGTTCAGTTTGCAGGTGAGGCGACGGCTGCGGGCTGCTGGAGGGCGGTCGAGTGTCGAGGGTCCTCGGACCTGAAGGAGTCCGCGGGCAGTGGAGTCGGGGTCGGCGGGCGATGCGTGGGAGGTCCCGGTGGGCGGGTGGTCAGTGGGGCGGCGCGGTTCGGCCCTTTCCAAGGGTAAGTAGGAGGAGGTGTCCGAGAGTTGACGCGTGTCCTCAGCTTTGTAGAGATCAACGCGCCAGACTACCACGGCACCACCCTTGTCGGCGGGTTTGATAACCCAGTCTGGGTTGTTGCGGAGTTAGTCGATGGCAGTACGTTCGGGGGGGGGGGGGGGGGGGGGGGATTGGAGTGAGACAGGGGAGTGGAGAAGTTGAGGCGGTTGATGTCGCGACGGCAGTTTTTGATGTAATGAGGAGGCAGAAATCCCATCAAGTTGTTCCTAAACAGCTTCTCCAGCGCCGGGTGTGGAAGGTCACAGAGAACTTGGAGCAAGATTGGGCTTGGAGATCTTGAATAATTTCCAAAAATCCCCCTCGTGACCCTCAAGTATCTCTCATTTCCTTAAATAGGCTGATCCTTCGTGCTTTTTCATTTAAACCTCCAATTTTCTGAGTAATTGTCCAATCAAAGCACGTTTGACATTGGTCAATTGGAGTCCAACCTCTTCTTCTTCTGTCCTATGTCTTTTAGACCTGCAGCTCCGTTGAGGTGAGCCAGGCCAACGTGTCATCGTCCAGGTCAGTTGTCCAACCTCAATCACGCGCTTTGTTTCCTGGTCGCTAGGCAGCGAGTACTCTGGGATCATGGCTGCCTCCTCATTCCATCAAAACAAAAGCAAGGTTTCCAGGGAATAAAGGTAATGCTAACCTTGCTGATTGGTCGGGGTTGGTCGGGATGCCAGATAGGTGCTGAGAGTGGTCGGTCGGGCTGCCAGGTACAATAGCGGCACATTTGGATTGCAGTAACAGGATCGGTCCGAGTCAGCATGGATTTACGAAGGGGAAATCATGCTTGACTAATCTTCTGGAATTATTTGAGGATGTAACTAGGAAAATGGACAAGGGAGAGCCAGTGGATGTTGTGTACCTGAACTTTCAAAAAAGCATTTGATAAGCCCCCACAAAGGAGATTAGTGGGCAACATTAGTGCACATGGTATTGGGGATAGAGTGCTGACATGGATAGAAAATTGGTTGGCAAAGATTAGGGATTAACAGGTCCTTTTCAGAATGGCAGGCAGTGACTAGTGGGGTACCGCAAGGCTCGGTGCTGGGACTGCAGCTAATTACAACATACATCAATGATGTGAATGAAGGGATTCAAAGTAACATTAGCAAATTTGAGATGACACAACGCTCGGTGGCAGTGTGAACTGTGAGGAGGATGCTATGAGAATGCAGGGTGACTTGGACAGGTTGGGTGAGTGGGCAGATGCATGGCAGATGAAGTTTAATGCAGATAAATGTGTGGTTATCCACTTTGGTGTCAAAAACAGGAAGGCAGATTACTATCTAAATGGTGTCAAGTTGGGAAAAGGGAAAGTACAACGGGATCTGGGGGTCCTTGTTCATCAGTCTAGGAAAGTAAGCATGCAGGTACAGCAGACAATGAAGAAAGCGAATGGCATGTTGGCATTTATAGCAAGAGGAGTTGATATCGGAGCAAATAGGTCCTTCTGCAGTTGTACAGGGCCCTAGTGAGACCATACCTGGAGTATTGTGTGCAGTTTTGGTCCCCTAATTTGAGGAAGGACATTTTTGCAATGAGGGATTGCATCCTACGAATTAATTTGACACATGCAGCACGCGAACAGGCCGTTCGGCCCACCGCGTCCATGCCGACCATCGATCACCCGTTGACACTAGTTCCATGTTATCCCACGTACTCATCCACTGCCCGCACACCTGGACAATCTACAATGAACTTCAGGGACAGACACAGGGAGCAGTGATACTTGTGCTTGCAGATGCTGCCGGCGGCCGCAGTCACCCGCAGCAGCTTCCCAAGTCGCCTTCCCGGCTTGTGTCTGACTGCGTGTGGGGGGAAGAAGAGAGGAAAGGTGAGCGGAGAAGGGGAGAGAGTAAAGACACATTGATCGGCTGATCATTATGAATAGACTGCAGACCGCTGGAGACAACAATCTGTGATAACTCCAAACACCAGCACCAGCGTCCAGCACCAACCCTCTCTCCCGCAACACCCCACACTCCCCAGTCCGCGCGTCTCTCCCGCAACATCGCACACTCCCCAGTCCGCGCGTCTCTCCCCGCAACATCGCACACTCCCCAGTCCGCGCGTCTCCCCGCAACATCGCACACTCCCCAGTCCGCGCGTCTCCCCGCAACATCGCACACTCCCTAGTCCGCGCGTCCCCCCGCAACATCGCACACTCCCCAGTCCGCGCGTCTCCCCGCAACATCGCACACTCCCCAGTCCGCGCGTCTCCCCGCAACATCGCACACTCCCTAGTCCGCGCGTTCCCCCTGCAACATCGCACACTCCCCAGTCCGCGCGTCCCCCCGCAACATCGCACACTCCCCAGTCCGCGCGTCTCCCCGCAACATCGCACACTCCCCAGTCCGCGCGTCTCTCCCGCAACACCCCACACTCCCCAGTCCGCGCGTCTCTCCCGCAACACCCCACACTCCCCAGTCCGCGCGTCTCCCCGCAACATCGCACACTCCCCAGTCCGCGCGACTCTGCCGCAACATCGCACACTCCCCATTCCGCGCGTCTTTCCCCGTTCGCCTCCTTCCCTCCGTCCCGAAGGAGACTGGGGCGCGCCGCTGATTTTTCACAGGGGTAATGTGCGGACTGGGAGGTGTGCGGGGCCGGTGCACTGGAGCTGCGAGGCCGACGCATTGTGTACCTGATGCCGTGTTGAAAAGGACTTTATACTTTCGAGACACATGCACGGAAACAGATCCTTGGGTCCACTGAGTTCTCGCAGACCAGCGATTCCCGTATACTCACACTCTCATGCATCATCGGGACCATTAACATTTTGCAGAAGCCAATTAACCTACAAACCTGCACGTCTTTGGAGCAGGGGAGGAAACGGGGGCACCCTGAGAGAACAGGGAGTTATCAGGGAGAACGACCAATCTCCGTACAGGAAGCACCCGTCGTTAGGAACGAACCCGTCTCTCCCAAGTTCACGAGTTCGGCTCAACACCAACAAGACTGAGGAGTTAATGGTCGACTTTAGGAGGAGATGAACACCCCTGTAACCTGTCTCCATTAATTGTGTGGATGTGCAGTTTGCCAGGAAGTAGAAATACCTTGGCGTTTACCTGCGCAGTAAACTAGTCTGGTCCAGGAACGTTGAGGCCCCGTGCAGGAAGGGAGAGAGCCGGCTGTACGTTTTGAGAACGCTCAGCTCATTCAACGTCTGCAGTAAGATGCTGCAGATGTTCTACCAATCGGTGATAGCCAGTGCCATCTTTTTCGCTGCAGGGCGAGGGCCGTGGACGTCTATAGGATCAACAAATTCCCCAAGAAGGCTGGCTCCGTCCTGAGGGCGGAGTTGTATTCTTGGAGGTGGTCTTGGAGGGGAGGAATGCTTCTCAAACTGAGGAGCATCCTGGACAATACAGCTCATCCTATTCGTATGGCTGTATGGTAACTGAAATCTCACTGTACCAATTGGTGCATGTGACAATAAATGTAACGAACGAACGAACTTGAACCCACTCCATGACACACTGGTCAACCTGAGGAGCACCTTCAGCAAAAGACTGTTTCCACCAAGATGCAGGAGATCCTTGGCTGTGGCTAACAAACTGTACAACCCCTCCCCTTGGTGAGAGGTAGTTTAGTTCAGAGATACAGCACGGAAACTGTCGTGGGGTAGACTGAGACTGACGCAACTCTCCCTCCCCAATATTTGCACATCACAAATCCTTTCCATACCTCACTTTAATTTCATGTTTCATGTATTTTTGTGCTTTTGTGACTGTTGGCAGATCAATTTCCCTCCTGGGGTAAATAAAGTTATATTGCATCGTATCATCTCGTATCGTTATAGTAGTAGAATTAGACCATTCGGCCCATCGAGTCTACTCCGCCGTTCAATCATGGCTGATCTCTGCCTCCTAATCCAATTTTCCTGCTTTCTTCCCAAAACCCTTGACAGTCGTTCTAATCAATAATTTGCCTATCTCTGCCTTAAAAGTATCCACTGGCTTGGCCTCCACAGCACTTTGTGTCAATTATTTCCACAGATTAACTACCATCTGACTAAAGAAGTTCCTCATCACCTCCTTTCTAAAAGAGCGCCCTTTAATTCTGAGGCTATGACCTCTGCTCTTGGAATCTCCCACAACTGGAAACATCCTTTCCACATCCACTCTATGTCTTTGAATACTCGATAAGTTTCAATGTGGTACCACCTAAGCCTTCTAAACTCCAGCGAATAGAGGCCCAGTGCTGTCCAACGCTCATCATATGCTAACGCACTCATTTCTGGAATCATTCTCGTAAAGCCCCTATGAACTGTCTCCAGATCCAGCACATCCTTCCTCAGATATGGGGCCCAGATTTGCTCACAGTACTCCAAATGCGGCCTGACTAGCGCCTTATAGAGCCTCAGCATAACATCTCTGTTTTGCATTACAATCCTCCTGATATAAATATAGCGCCGTAGCGGTAACGTCGGAACTCGCGCTGGCAACTTAGCGACTCGTGGCGCTAACGGCACGTACCCGTGAAACTTGTTAACTCGTGAAAAAATTCAAACATATTTGAGGTTTTCCACAAGTCAAATTTACTGTTCAAGTTAAAAATTGAAACATTTAAACTCGTTGTAATAACGTAGTGGCCCGTGCGTTTACCTTAGTGACTCGTGAGTCTACCGTGGGCACTCTTTAACTCAGCGGGCAGGCAGCATCTCTGGAGAGAAGGAATGGGTGACGGGATGACTTTTCTAAATTTCTCCAGCACCATGTGTTCACGTTTTGTCAACCAGCATCTGCCCTTTCTTGTGTATGACATTATTTGTGTCCGTGGCAGTTGATTGTCGCTCCCTTCTGTTTCCCAGGGGGTCGGGACGGGACTGGACTTGGGTGGGAAAGGTGGGGGGCGGGGGAGGGGGGAGTAGTGTTTCACTAAATGCTTATAAAAACTTTAAGTTCTAGATGATGGACAATTTTAAGTTGAGTGTGGACAAATCCAACGAACCACACTACATTATTCTTGAATAGATAACTTTGAATTCGTGATTTTTTAAAAAGGAACCAACATCTACAGTGCCTTGTGCCTTGGCAATTCATGATTCTCCACGCTGGGCAGAGAATGGGATTTGTAAGCGGCTAACTTCATTCTAAAACTTGGAATGTCACATTGGCGGCGCAGCAGTAGAGTTGCTGCCTCACAGCGCCAGAGACCCGAGTTCAATCCTGACGACTGGTGCTGTCCGTACGGAGTTTGCACGTTCTCCCAGTGACCAAGTAGACTTTTTCCGGGTGCTCCAGTTTCCTCCCACATTCCAAAGACGTGCAGGTTTGTATGTTAATTGTCGTCTGTAAATTGCCCCGCAGTGTGTAGGATGGAACTAGTGTCCGGGTGATTGTGGTCAGCATGGGCTCGGTGGGCCGAAGGGCCTGTTTCCACACTGTGTCTAAACTAAACTAAAGGCCCTGAAGAAGAGTCCCGACCCGAAACGTCAACGATCCATTTTCTCCTGAGATGCTGCCTGACCCGTAGAGTTATTCCAACATTTTGTGACCTTTTGTAATAAGTTAATGCTTCAGCCCTTTCTCGACGAATGGGCATTAGGGGAATCAGTAGGAAATATGTTGCTTGCCATTTAAAATAAATAGATTAGTCAGTACAGGACGAGGGTTTGCTTGATGCCCAACACAAAATGCTGGAGTAACTTGGCGGGTCAGGCAGCAACTCTGGAGAGAAGGAATAGGTGACTTTTTGGGTCGAGATCCTTCTTCAGACGACAGCCCTTATCCGAGACGTCACCTATCCACATTCTCCAGAGATGTTACCTGGCCCGCGTTGTTACCCCGGCTGTTAAAGAAGGAACTGCAGATGCTGGGAAATCGAGGGTACACAAAAGGCTGGTGAAACTCAGCGGGTGCAGCAGCATCTAAGGAACGAAGGAGATAGGCGACATTTCTGGCCGAAACCCTTCTTCAGTCTGAGCAGCTTGTACTGGAGCCTACCGGGTTGCAGGCATTTCTGGATTTAGTGTTATGTAATGAACTGGATTTGACAAGGGAACTCAAGGTAAAGGAACCATTAAGAGGTCGTGATCATAATATGATGAATTTTAATCAGCAATTTGAGAGGGAGATGGTAAAATCGGAAGTGTCAATATTGCACGAACAAAGGGGGCTATGGAGGCATAAGGGAGGAACTAGCCAAAGTTGACTGGATCGGGATCCGAGCAGAAATCACGGTGGAATGGTAATGGCAGGTATTTCATTGAATAGTCAAGTCAAAGTCAAGTCAAAAGAGTTTATTGGCATGTGTCCCTGACAGGACAATGAAAATCTTTCTTTGCATAGCACAACAGAACATAGAAGGCATTGACTACAATTCTATACATAAATACACCCATGAATTAATAAATTAATAAAGTGCAAATTAATAAAGTGTGTGAGTGTGTGTGTGAGTGAATGTGTGAGTGATGAGTGAGTGAATATGTGTGTGTGTGTGTGTGAGTGAATGTGAATGTGTGAGTGAGTGGATGTGTGAGTGTGTGTGAAAGTGGGTGTGAGTGAGTGTGTGAGTGCGAGTGCGTGTGCGAGTGTGTGTGAGTGAGTGTGAATGAGTGTGTGTGTGAGTATGTGTGATCAACAAATAACAAATAGCACAAATAATTTAGTATTTCGTAGTTCAGAGCTTATTTGTTACGTTTAATAGCCTGATGGCTGTCAGGAAGAAGCTGTTCCTCAATGTGGATGTTGCAGTTTTCAGTTTACAAAAGTCGGACATGACTGCAGAAGTCGGGCATCAGTCAGTCCACAAGCTGTCAGTCAGTCAGTCAGTCCAAAGGCCATGAGTTAATCCCAAGGCAGTGAGCGAGTCCAGAGGTCATGAGTAAGTCGCTCACCCCCCCCCCCCCCCCACTGACATCCCCCAGCTCAAGCAGCCGCCCTCCGCCTGGCTATAGGATGCACCCCCTACTGAAGCCGCCCACCCTCCCCCTTCTCATCACCTCACGAGAGCCCCCGCCTGAAGCTGCACGACGTTTGCCACCCCCCACCCCACCCTGACAGCACCCGCCTCAAAAACATGTTTTGCACAAATTCTTCAGTGTTGATTAACAACTGAAATTGTATTTAGGCTGATTTTTCGACATCAGGAAAGGTTAGAGGTCAAGGTGATAAGGCTATTGCTGTAGCATCATCTGGGATAGCAGCCTGGTGGAAGAACTACACATTCTCGATTCAGGATACCCATCCAAGTGGCCGAGGATACATTCTGCAACATCGAGAAGAACTCTCAGACGGCACATTTCATGAGGCAAGTGAAAGTCATTGTTTGGGATGAATGTCCAATGATTACGAAAGAAAGCTTTGAAGCGGTGAACAGAACTCTTCAAGATGTCTTCAGCAACACTAAGCCTTTTGGTTCAACGATGAAGGGAAATGTCAAAGTTTTCCTGAAGGATGGAACATCGACCAAGAATGTTGTCATTAAAAGCGTGCTTCGTTGAATGATAACTTCTGAGATAAATTCTCAGATTTTCTTTCTTAAAATGTGACCGCTGAATTTCTCTATATTAAAATTGTCTCTTTTTATCAAAAGGAAATAGTCATCAAGAGGCAGTGAGCAGCAGAACACGACAAGCGACACAACAAGAAATAACTTAATAATTCTCATCTTTAACATTAAATTGTTCTTATATTTTAAGTCATTCACATTTTAAACTTTAATAAATCCTTTTTGCACTTTTGATGCATGTGTGTTCTTCATCACAATGGGAACCTAATAGGCAGGAATGGCTGCTCTGGGGGATAGCCACTAAGCGTGCATGGGGGGGAGGTTGTGGGGAGATGCACTGAATGTGTGCGGGGGAGGGGAATGGCAAGGAGCAGAGTGGGGGGGTGAAGGTCGGTGGGGTGACTGAGTGAACTGCCAGCGTACCAGGCGTGAGTGACTGCACTGCCAGCCCACGAGCCGTGAGTAAGTGAACTGCCAGCCCACCAGCCGTGAGTAAATGAACTGCCAGCCCAATAATCCATTCAGTCCACCCTCTCCCCCTTCTCTCACACAGTCTGTCACATGTTTTGGGCTGAATTTCTGGCAGTTTCTCAGCTGCCAGGCAGCCAGGTCTGAGTGATTGCACTGCCAGGTCTCAGTGACTGAGCTGCCAGCCCAAAAATATATTCGGCCCACAAACTCCATACTAGCCCTCTGGAAACCAGAACATTCGGCCCACAACAGTCATTCTAGTGCAACAGAAAGCGCCCCCTCCCAACAATATTGGAATTGGAGGAGAGGTGGAATATTGCGTTGGGTGACCAGCCCTCCCGTGTGATGCTGGGATCCAACGGGTCCCACTTAGTCTAGTACTTGGATAAATCTTCACGTCAAAGGAAAAGTTCTTCAACATCAAAATCGAGTTTGTAACTTTTAAATACGTATGTAAATAATACAAACAGAACTGACGTATGGAGGATTGCCAATCCATCTGGAAGAGAATATTCTTTTTATTCACGTGTTCATAAAATGTATACACAAATTGATTATTTCCTGGTAGATTCAAAACTTATCCCTTTTATCTATAACCCAAAATATCACAACATTATTATTTCGGACCACTGTCCTCTAACCTGTTCAGTTAAATTGGAAGGAATGTATAATAAACAATCGTTTTGGAGATTTAACCCACAAATACTAACTGAGGCAAGCTGTTGTGACTATTTGAAGCTACAGATGGAAACATTTTTCGAGACAAATGACACACCCGGTATTTTTTCAGCATTCGAAAAACAGATTAAACAGCTACTCAGAAAATGCGACTGGCCCAACCACTGAAAAACATAATAAGATAGCTATATCTTATTAGGGTTTATCTTGGGTTTCTGTAGCAAAAATTACAGTTTTTGTCAATCGCTTTGACACTGGTTTCAGAACCTTGATGTCATTTTTCACAACTCTAGATACAAAAGTCACAACCAATGATTAAAATGCACTTTTTTCAAAACTCTAACACTTTTTCCAATTTCTTGGATACAATTCACATAAACCAAAGATCATTTGTCCATTGAACTATACTCACCTGTTCAAAATGACACAACTTAACATCAAAGTATAACCATTTCAAAATGCAATTCACACATTACATTTGAGATGACTGTCTATTCATTTCATTACAATAATCACTATCAATTGATACAACTGCTTAAAATGACAAGTAACTGTGGCATTGCTCTTAAAGCACAGTCTTATGGAAACTGTGATCATGAAAGTTTCAGGATGACGACAATGATTGACACCAACTGTGACACCAATTCGTTACTGATGATTGATCTGACCTTGTGGTATGGGTGTAAGTGGCATTCACAACAACATATGCAGTGATACAACATGGAACAACAATTGAAAGCAACAATTACTGTAACAAAACAAAAAAAAAGTCCTGCAAAACAAACTGCCGTGTTCCTCACCCGGCTACTGTACAGTAAGAAAAAAAAGCTAAACAAAGGATCAACAATCACTCGTCATCCCCATCAACCCTGTCTTGTGGATTGGGCCACAGCTTCTCATCCACATCCACATAGATGTTTTTGTTTGCCAAACATCTTGGAAAGTACCTTCGTGCATGGCGAATCCAGGCCTGACACTGGTCTGCTGTAATGTCATCGCAGGCATTGTCCATGGCCTGTAGAAGGGTCACTAGTTGATGCGGATGCCGATCATACACTTTCCACCTGCATGTGGAGAAAAATTTCTCAATGGGTTAAGGAAAGGAGAGTATGGGGGCAAGTACACAGTGAGGAACTGTGGATGGGCCTGAAACCATGCCTGCACCAGGTGAGCGTGATGGAACCTGACGTTGTCCCACACAATGACATAAATTACACGAACAGCTCTACAGACTAGAGTTAGCTCATCAAGAAATGCAGCAAGGAGCTCTGCATTGTATCCGCCAATCAGAGATCTACGCCCTACCACACGATCATCTGATATCGCCGCACACATACTGATGTTGGCCCCACGTCGTGCAGGTACTTGTATGGTTGCCCGCTGGCCAATTAAATTTTGCCCTCTCCTCCTTGTCTTGGCCAGGTTGAAGCCTGCCTCATCCATAAAAACAAATTTGTGATGATCTTCATCCGCATCCAGGGCCATCACCCTCTATGTACAAAAAGGCATGTTGGAAAGAGAATTACTGTACAGTATTGATTACAGTACAATGATGGGGAATTTTTCACAAACAGGCATCATGAAACTGAACATACCTGAACATACTCAATCCTCAGTTGCTTCACTCTGTCTGCATTTCTTTCAAAAGGCACATGGTACAACTGTTTGAGGGACACCTGGTGCCTTTTCAGAACACGTGCAATGGTCGGCAAACTTATGGCTTCCACATTCCTGAAGAGATCTTCATAGTCCAGGATGTTCTGTCTGATTTCTCTAAGCCGAATGTCATTTCTGGCCCGGAACATGTTGACCACATCCCGTTCCTGTTCCTCAGTGAGGAGTCTGCCTCTGCCTCCACTATTGGGTCTAGTCTCAATTCTGTAGGGAATATGACAGGAATAACATGTCATCATTAGAGAGCCAGAATGGACAGCTATCTGCAGAGCCAAAAGAGATGGGGGAGAATTTTTTTTTTTGGTATTCACCAAGGTGAAGGATATTGAACTTTGTGAGGTAAGGGAAAAAAGTAGAGTAGCTATGGAAACTATGAGATTCAAAGAGAAGAAAGTACTGACACTTTTGAAAAATATAAAAGTGGATAAGTCTCCAGGTCATGACAGGATATTCCCTAGAACATTGAGGGAAGTTAGTGTAGAAATAGCAGGGGCTATGACAGAAATATTTCAAATGTCATTAGAAATGGGAATAGGGCCGGAGGATTGGCGTACTGCGCATGTTGTTACATTGTTTAAAAAAGGTTCAAAGAATAAACCTAGCAATTATTGACCCATTAGTTTGACGTCAGTGGTGGGCAAATTAATGGAAAGAATACTTAGAGATAATAAATATAAGCATTTGGATAAACAGTGTCTGATCAGGAACAGTCAACATGGATTTGTGCCTGGAAGGTTATGTTTGACAAACCTTCTTGAATTTTTTGAAGAGGTTACTAGGGAAATTTATGAGGGTAAAGCAGTGGATGTTGTCTATATGGATTTCAGTAAGGCCTTTGACAATGTTCCTCATGGAAGGTTGGTTAAGAAGGTTCAATCTTCGGGTGTTAATGGTGGAGTAGCAAGATGGATTCAACAGTGGCTGAATGGGAGATGCCAGAGAGTAATGGTGGATGGCTGTTTGTCAGGTTGGAAGCCGGTGACCAGTGGGGTGCCTCAGGGATCTGTGTTGGGTCCACTGTTGTTTGTCATTTACATCAATGATCTGGATGATGGGGTGGAAAATTGGATAAGTAAGTATGCAGATGATACTAAGATAGGTGGTGTTGTGGATAATGAAGTAGGTTTTCAAAGTCTACAGAGCGATTTGGGCCATTTGGAAGAGTGGGCAGAAAGATGGCAGATGGAGTTTAATGCTGATAAGTGTGAGGTGCTACATCTTGGCAGGACAAATCAAAATAGGACGTACATAGAAAATGGTAGGGAATTGAGGAATGCTGTGGAACAGAGGGATCTAGGAATAACTGTACATAGTTCCCGAAGGTGGAATCGCATGTAGATAGGGTGGTAAAGAAAGCTTTTGGTCTGCTGGCCTTTATAAATCAGAGCATTGAGTATAGGAGTAGGGAAGTAATGTTAAAATTGTACAAGGCATTGGTGAGACCAATTCTGGAGTATGGTGTACTATTTTGGTCGCCTAATTATAGGAAGGATGTCAACAAAATAGAGAGGGTACAGAGGAGATTTACTAGAATGTTGCCTGGCTTCCAGCAACTAAGTTGCAGAGAAAGGTTGAACAAGTTAGGTCTTTATTCTTTGGAGCGCAGAATGTTAAGGGGGGACTTGATTGAGGTCTTTAAAATGATGAAAGGGATAGATAGAGTTGACGTGGATAAGCTTTTCCCATTGAGGGTAGGGAAGATTCAAACAAGAGGGCATGACATGAGAATTAAGGGACAGATGTGTAGGGGTAACATGAGGGGGAACTTCTTTACTCAGAGAGTGGTGGCTGTGTGGAATGATCTTTCAGCAGAAGTGGTGGAGGCAGGATCGATTTTAACATGTAAAAGTAAAGTGGATAGGTATATGGACGGGAAGGGAATGGAGGGGTATGGTCTGAGTGCAGGTAGATGGGACTAGAGGAAAATAAATGTTCGGCACGGACTGGAAGGACCGAGAGGGCCTTTTTCCGTGCCGTAATTGTTATATGGTTATATGGTTATAGCTGCATTAATATTTAAATTAAACCAGATCCTTTCTGCAAACATTATTAGGGTGTTTCATTATAAGGAACAAAAAAAAAAGAATTTGGTGATAAACCACATAAGCTACTTGCAAGTGAACTCCGTAAATTAGACAATGATCACACTATTCGGAAATTTAGATCAGAAAAAGGAGATTTGCTTACATTGCGTTAAGATATTAATGAAAGATTCTTAAAATTGTACCAAACACTATACTCATCAAAAAACAGCAACCGACCCTGCCAAGATGAATAGTTTTATTGAGAATTGCAATCACCCATCCCGTAATGAAGAGGAACGGGATGAATTAGCAGCAGAGACAACAACAAAATACATTGTAGAGACTATTAAATCATTGAAAAGTGGAAAAACTCCGCGTCCGGATGGGTTTAGTAACGAATTTTATTAAAAAAATTAATGATTTAATTTCCCCACGTTTACAAGCCCGTTATATTCAAGCATTTCAAGAACAGACCTTACCACAAACTCTTGCCGAATCCACTATTACATTGATTCCAAAAAAAGATTAAAATCTCGAGGAGCCTGGATCCGAAAGAGCAATAGCCCTTCTAAATACGGATCAGAAGATACTAGCCAAGACTTTGGCTCGCAGATTAAGCTCCGTTATTAGCTTCGTTACTAATACATCCAGATCAACCTGGGTTTATACCTAAACGACATTCGTTATATAATTTGAGACGTTTGTTTAATATAACATACTCGCAGAGAACGACAAACGAAGATCTAACAATTATTTCTCTAGATGCAGAAAAAACTTTCGGCCAAGTGGAATGGTCTTATCTTTTCACAGTGTTGGAAAATTCCAATTGGGAGAAAACTTGACTTTATGGGTGAAGCTCTTATACACTAATCCGACAGCCAGAATACTAACAAATCAAATGCTTTCACCTAAATTTTATTTATCTAGGGGTAACAGACAAGGAAGTGCCCTGTCACCAATGTCATTTTCTTTTGCCATAGAACCCCTTGCTGAGAGTATAAGGTCACATTCAGGCATTCATGGATGTCATACCAAATATACCACCAATAAGATCGCGTTGTATGCAGATGATGTACTATACATTACTAAGCCCCAAGTCAGTATTTCAAATGTGCTAAACATTATAGAACAATTTGGTTCTTTCTCAGGATATAGAATGAATTGGAATAAAAGTGAAATTCTGCCAATAAAAGAACACGACCCTTCTCAACTCCAAAAAATCGTTTCAGAATTGTTACCGAAAAGTTCAGATATTTCGGAATTTACGTTAATAATAAATATTCTTCTCTGTTTAAAATAATCTTTCCACCATTAATTACTAAACTATATGCCTACATTTAATTTTGTAAAACACTTCCTATCTCCCTTATAGGTAGATTAAAGGCCATAAAGATGATCTTCCTTCTGCAACTCCTATATTTATTTCAATCAATACCGATATATCTCCCTAAAAGTTAAAAACAAAAAATGATTCTACTGTCACTAACATTATTTGGGACTACAAAACCAATGGAATACATGAAAGACATTTGTGCAAACCCAAAGAAAATGTAGGATTAGCTCTTCCTAATTTTCTTTTTGACTACTGGGCAAGCAACATTAAAAATATAATCTTCTGGTTGGACGATACATGTCAACATGTAAATTGGTTAAAAATGGAGAGGGAAGACTGTTTGCCTTTTAGTATAGGCTCGCTCCTCCTATCACCAATACATTTGAATGTCAACGTATGAGCAAAATCCGATAATACATAATACTATACGTATCTGAAAACAGTTGAAATTCTGTCTTAAATTGAGAAACTTGTCTCTCGTTCTTCCTATTGCAAACAATCCCTCGTTTAAACCGTCTACTTTAGATATTATATTTGTTCAATGGAAAAATGCTGGGAATTAACACTGTGGGAGACCTCTATAGGAAGGGGACTCTCTTTTCTTTTCAAAAACTACAGGCGAAATATCACTTGAACGCAAACATTTTTTTAGATAGTTCAAATCCGAGATTATGTGAAAACATATACACACGATTGCCCTTTTATGGGACCAGACATATCAGATGATTGTTTTAATAGACATGCCGATACAAGTACGTTGATATCTTACATTTATAATACTCTCTTAAATATTGACTCTCCATCTTCTGAGATTTATAGGCGAGCATGGGACGACAAGTTGGGTTTTCCCATTTCAAAATATATATGGGAGGAAAGCCTACTATACATACATTACTGTTCTTTAAATGTCAGGCATTGCCTGATACAATTCAAAGTATTGCCTAGGTTATAATACTCAAATACCAAATTGAATAAAATGTCCCCAACTGTCTCCCCTCTCTGTGATGAATGTCACCTCCAAGAAGCTACCCTAACCCATTATTTTCTATCCTGTATAAAAATACAAAATTTCTAGCTGGGAATATTCAATACCATTTCTAAAACACTCGAAATTCAATTGGATTCAGTTTCAAAATTAATAATATTAGTAATGTCAGAGGGCTGCTCTATGTTAACTACATTCCAAAGACGTTTCCTTGACGATGTGTTAATAACTGCGAAAAGACTTACACTTAAATTCTGGAAAAAAGATAACAGTTCCCATAGTGAAGATGTGGATCACAGAAATGACCGAGACACTACATTTCGAAAAAAAGGCTTGTTTTGGCTGATAAATCAGACCAATTTTCCAAAATATGGTCACCTTTTGTGGAATTTCTTCAACAACAGAATGGTTGAACACACATTTAAAACCGATGCTTGAGTTGGGTGAGCGAGATCATGGGACATATCTCCGTTTTTTTCTCTTTTTTTTCACTTCTTTGTTAGTTCAGTGTTTTTTTTCTTCTCTCTTTTTTGTATCTTTCTTCTTTCTCTTCAATCTTTCCTTTTATCTTTTTTCCGATTCATTTATCAGTTTATAAAACGTTACAACTGAAGCTGTACGAAAATTGTATAATTGATATGTCGATTGCTTTCTTCTTGTACCATTGCTTCTAATAAAATGAACACAAAAAAAATTGTACAAGGTCGACCCAGTCTGGGAGGAAGATCGTCTGTGGATGGGTGGTCGCCTTAATAAACTGGAAATGCCTGAAGAAACTAAACACCCTATCATTCTCTCAAAGGACTTTTACATAACGGCATTATTATTACAACACATCCATGAGTTGATTGGACATGGAGGAAGACTTTCATGCTGTCAACGTTTTGGACTATATACTGGATATCATGCCTGATTTTAAGGGTTTGGTATGCACGCTACGACTTTGAAGTAAAACCACTTGTAATAAGACCAATAACCAAGTTGTGTTTGCTTCTAGAAGGCGAAGGTGAAGATGGAAGAGTCGATGAAGAGCCATGATTGCGGATATATAGTGCATGCTATTTTTCCTTGTTATTATAGCAGTTAGTATCCCCACCTCTTACGCGGTAGTCCGGGGTTTAATTCCCTGACTCTTTTGCTTTTGATATATGTTAAGCCTTTATAGCCACTTTTTAAATGTTTATTAGTAATTGCCTCGTTAGATACTCCAAAACATTAGGGGCCGATATGCAGTCGCCATTTGGCCTGTTTTGCATGTCACTTATGATGGTATGTGCCTTTAAATTTTAGACTGCCCGTTGTATGGTGGGTGGAATTTGTGACATATTTTTAGGCGTGTTTGGAGCTACGATGCTTGGGCAGAAGTTTAGTTTTTAAATTAGTTTGGAGAGACAATGGAGAAGGTTAACACTTCGAACATGCCAATGTTACGGAGACACGAGGAGTTTTGTAATGTTTAAAGTTGCAAGTTGGAATTTAACAAAGATTGCAGTACCGAGTCGGAAGAAACTTAGATGTGTCTTGCTGTTTACCTTCAATAATAAAGCATTTATTCATCAAAAGACTGTGTGTTGAAGCTATGTGTGAAGAAGCTCTGAAGGTCTGAGAGCAAGCTTGCAATGGTATCGAAGATATTCCACTCATCCATTCACATGCAAATAGCGCCTAGGGAATTAATTTCTTGAAAGATATATAAAAATCTTCTGCTATCTCTCTCTCTCTGTCTCTGTCTCATGTTCTCTCTCTCTCTCGTTCTCTCTCTCTCTCTCGTTCTCTCTGCCTCTCTTTCTGTTTCTCTCTGTTTCTCTCTGAAAGATTCTACATTTCTGAAGCCGCTTACACTCTAATTGATGAAAGAGGCATTTATCTTTTTTTCTCATGCATTTCCACTTCTCATTTCTAGTCGAAACTGTGTGAAATCTGTCA
Organism: Raja brachyura; assembly: GCA_963514005.1. The sequence goes on from OY740794.1 coordinate 67,694,554, forward strand.
AGAAAAGACTCCCGATAAAGAGTTTGCTGCATGTGTGTGTGTGTGTGTAAATATTTATTTTTTGTAACGGTAAAACGAACCACGTCCCATTTTTCCTGTCCTCTCATCCTCCCCTACCGCCTTCCTAGTTCCCCCTCTCTGCCCAGCTAGGACGGAGGCCGGGCCAAACCGCCACTTCAGAAAAAAAAAACAAGAGCTCAGAGTGGAAAAAAAAAAATTAAATCTGAAACGATTGAAAGCAGAGAGAGAACGAAACTGGGGAAGAAAAAGAGAAGCAGACCATCAGGGCCAGGGTGGAAATTTATCAACCTTCAGTCCCAACAGTCTACGCAACACCATTTCCTGCTTTATGTTGATTTCCCTCAGTTCCTCCGTCAACCCAGATCCACTGGCCACGAGTACATCAGGAAGATTATTTGTGTCCTCCTTAGTGAAGACGTTTCCAAAGTACCTGTTCAATCTCTCTGCCATGTCCTTGTTCCCCATAATAAATTCACCTTTTCCAGTCTTCATGGGTCCACCTTTGGTCTCAACTATGTTTTCCTCTTCACATACCTAAAGAGGCTTTATATTCTCCTTTATATTCTTGGCTAGCTCACCTTTGTACCCATCTTTACTCCATGTGTGGCCTTTTTAGTTATCTTCTGTTGCTCTTTAATCCTCTGGCTTCCCGCTCATGTTTGCTGCGTTCTGCTTCTTCTCTTTTATTTTTATACTGTCTGTCCCTAACTTCCCGTGTCAGCCACGGTCACGCCTCACTCTCCTAGCAATCTTTATTCCTCTTTGGCATCAACTGATCCTGCACCTTCTGTATTATTCCCAGCAATACCTGCCATTGTTGTCCCACTGTCATCCATGCTGGTGTATCTTTCCAGTTAACTTTGCCCAGCTCCTCCCTCCCTCCCTCCCTCATGGCTCCGGCGGTGAATGTCCGGAGCCGGAGCCCGGAGCAGAGAGACTGTGGCCGAATCTGGGGTGGATGCGCTCAGGGTGCGGATTTATTAATGAGCCGAAGCACTGAGGTGAGCGGATATTTCACCGCGCTCTTCACCTGCTCCCTGAACTTGGACTGGGTCGCCGCGTAAATAAATGTGTTGGTGCAGCAACTGAGATTCCTCAGCAAATACCCGACGTTGTTAAAGATATATTGAAAATCAATCCGATCAGTTGCAATTCCTGTGATCTGATAATAGATGAAGTTTACAACCAGCGTCAGCCACAGGAGGATGAAGCTGCCAGAGATGGTGAAGAGTAAAATCACAGACCTCCTCCTACTCTCCATCTCCGGGTCACTGCGGTTCTCTCCCTTGCTCTCACCCCTCAGCCCCTTACGGACCCGACTGGTCACTAAAATGTGCCGGACTGTCAGAGCGTTGAGCAGCAGGATTACAGCGAAAGGGAGGAACGGAGTTAAAACCGTGTCGATCCAGTCAAATGCCACCCACCCGGGGTCAGAGAAATAACTGGCCATCACTTCACAGCCCCGCGCGATATTGTCGATGATTCCCCGGGGTTCCACTGTGAAGTAACGGGGAATGTTTTTCAGACAGAGCAGAATCCTGGCTCTTGCCAGAACCGCAGCCGCAGTTTTCCCGTTGCAATATTTAGTTTTCAGCTTCTGGCAACAAATGGCGACAAAGCGATCAAAGGTGAAAGTGACGGTGAACCAGACAGAACAGTCTGTAGCTGCGTACTTCAGTACTTCGATAACACTGCACACAGGGTAGATGGACAGGAAACTCCAATAAAAGTAATGATATCGGAGCTGATACAAAATGACCTCGGTGATAATGACCAGTAGATCGGCCGCTGCCATGGCCACCAGGTAGCGAGTGGTGCAGGTGGAGAGGCCGCACTTTCCCCGGGACAGGATCACAATCGCCACTAAATTCACTGCGGAAAGAGAAGGGAACGGACACTGGGCATTTACTCAACACGGTCTGCGAGGCTGAAGGCTCGAAGGCTGAAAGCTTGACTTTCAGCTCAAGATCAGGAGTGGTCGAGTTGGTGCGTGGATGCAAGTTTAACAATGCCAGAGCCGGCTCCGACTGTGCCAGACCTGCTTCAGGGGAGCAGAGATAAGGTGACGGGCAGACCGGGTAAAGGGCGGGGAGGGAACGAGCAGCTACCCGCTACAATAGGCGCAATGGTCCTTTCTATAGCTAACCCTGCTGCTGCTCACAGTCTCTGATGGGGCTGCTTTCACAGACTTAACCATGAGCCGCCGGCCGCGTTTAACCAGGGCTCTGTGAATGCGGCACCTGATGGGGACAAGGAGGCTTCCGGAGGGAAGGCAGGGACAACTTAGAATCCGGAAGCAGAGTGGCTCCGTTAATGGATTCATTCCACACAGTGAGTTCAGTTCAGTAAAAACACACACACGCCGGTAGATCCGCGGCCACTGGTTTAGGAGATCGATCCAATTATTGACTAACAGGCGGTTGAATCCGACTGTGACAGACAGACTCCACAGTGAGACACCGTGTCCACTGGAGCGGGTGTTCACTCTGATCAATAACTCACACACAGTGAACTTCACAACTTGAACCCCTCTCTCCCAGTCACATCGTGCCAGAGAGCTGCCTGTCCAGAGCACTGGGACAACTTTTTTTTAAAAAGGAGGGAGAGAGAAAGCGGGGAATTACAGACTAGTTAGTCTAACATCGGTAGTGGGGAAACTGCTAGAGTCAGTTATTAAAGATGGGATAGCAGCGCATTTGGAAAGTGGTGAAATCATTGGACAAAGTCAGCATGGATTTACGAAAGGTATATCATGTCTGACAAATCTGATAGAATTTTTTGAGGATGTAACTAGTAGAGTGGATAAGGGAGAACCAGTGGATGTGTTATATCTAGACTTTCAGAAGGCTTTCGACAAGGTCCCGCATAAGAGATTAGCATACAAACTTAAAGCACACGGTATTGGGGGTTCAGTATTGATGTGGATAGAGAACTGGCTAGCAGACAGGAGGCAAAGGGTAGGAGTAAACGGGTCCTTTTCAGAATGGCAGGCAGTGACTAGTGGGGTGCCGCAAGGCTCAGTGCTGGGACCCCAGCTATTTACAATATATATTAATGATTTGGACGAGGGAATTCAATGCAACATCTCCAAATTTGCAGATGATACCAAGCTGGGGGGTATAGTTAGGTGTGAGGAGGATGCTTGGAGGCTGCAGGGTGATTTGGATAGGCTGAGTGAATGGGCAGATGCATGGCAGATGCAGTATAATGTGGATAAATGTGAGGTTATCCACTTTGGTGGCAAAAACATGAGGGTAGACTATTATCTGAATGATGGCAGATTAGGAAAGGGGGAGATGCAACGAGACCTGGGTGTCATGCTACACCAGTCATTGAAAGTAGGCATGCAGGTGCAGCAGGCAGTGAAGAAAGCAAATGGTATGTTAGCATTCATAGCGAAAGGATTTGAGTATAGGAGCAGGGAGGTTCTACTGCAGTTGTACAGGGTTTTGGTGAGGTCACACCTGGAGTATTGCGTACAGTTTTGGTCTCCAAATCTGAGGAAAGACATCCTTGCCATAGAGGGGGTACAGAGAAGATTCACCAGACTGATTCCTGGGATGTCAGGACTTTCATATGAGGAAAGATTGGATAGACTCGGCTTGTACTCGCTGGAATTTAGAAGATTGAGGGGGAATCTTATAGAAACTTACAAAATTCTTAAGGGGTTGGACAAGCTAGATGCTGGAAGATTGTTCCCGATGTTGGGGGAGTCCAGAACAAGGGGTCACAGTCTAAGGATAAGGGGGAATTCCTTTAGGACCGAAATGAGGAAAACATTCTTTACACAGAGAGTGGTGAGTCTCTGGAATTCTCTGCCACAGAAGGTAGTTGAGGCCAGTTCATTGGCTATATTTAAGAGGGCGTTAGATGTGGCACTTGTGGCTAAAGGGATCAGGGGGTATGGAGAGAAGGCAGGTACGGGATACTGAGTTGGATGATCAGCCATGATCCCATTGAATGGCGGTGCAGGCTCGAAGGGCCGAATGGCCTACTCCTGCACCTATTTTCTATGTTTCTATGTCTAACTCTGGGCAAGGTGCCACTGAAGGCAAGAACAACATTCTAGTGAGTCCCGGCAGTGAGAGAAAAGGCGGTTTAGTTTCAGCTGTCTGAAAATAAGAAAAATCACATCGTTACTCCAAAAATATTTCACAGAAAAGATTGATGTTCCTCACATATTCTTGTGCAACGATCATCAGTTGGGAACTTGTAACATGATCAGAATCAGGTCAACACCAGTTAACACACGGAGTTATAAAACTTGAATTGTTCTGCTCACTTACCAGGGACTCCAACGGCAGCAATGATTACGTACAAGATTTTCTGCACGTCGAAATATTCCTGCAGCTTTTCCCACATTTTCTCTGCCCAGCGACGTGTCCCCGTGAGCTACCGGTAATGTCTCGGAATGAAATGCTGAGGCAGAACATTCCTGTAGATTTTATACCATTTTCCGACTCCACCGGGACAGTGGGGTTTCAACAGAGTTTAAAAATAGAGATTTTGAAATGATTGGCAAACAGATGACATCAGCCGAGTGAAATCCCTGCCGAGACAGGTTGTGATTTTTTCAAGGAATTGATTGAGAAACTCCAAAGACTGGGAATTGTGGCGATAGACACTGAGGGATGGAAATTGGGATCGGCGGCATCGTTCCAGCAAAGGGGATGTTGTTTCAAACTCCATCAGATCCAACTCTCCACCTAATGTTGTTTGTCTGATTTCCTTCAATCCGTTTCACTCAGCAAGGCAATGCCAAATTCAGGGGACACTCTCAGGGCTTCTGGTGCCCAGCTTGAAGGTGGACTGGACTGGGCGACCTTTGTCCACAGGTTGAGGAATTACTTCAGAAGATCACCTCGGACTAAAAGAGAATGGCATGTTGGCATTCATATCAAGAGAAGTTGAGTGTAGGAGCAAAGAGATCCTTCGGCATTGTATAAGGCCCTAGTGAGACCACACCTGAAGTATTGTGTGCAGGTTTGGTGACACACTATGCGCATTGTGCACACTATGCGCATTGCTGATGGGTGAGATATTGTGGGTGGTACACATGTAGTACTGATGAAGTGATAAATGTATGGTAGCACAAATGGAGTGGCACTCTGTTGTGTGAAAGAAAGAACTGCAGATGCTGGAAAATCGAGGGTACACAAAAGGCTGGAGAAACTCAGCGGGTGCAGCAGCATCTAAGGAGAGAAGGAGATAGGCGACGTTTGGAGCCGAAACCCTTCTTCAGACTGATGGGAGGTGGGTGGGGGGGGGGGGGGGGGGGGTGGCGGGGAGAAGAAAGGAAAAAGGAGGGGGAGCCCGAGGGCTGGGGGAGTAGTGGGAAGGGGAGGAGACAGCAAGGGTTAACAGAATTGAGAAAATGCAATGTTCAAGCCCAGAGGATGGAGACTCCCCGAGCGAAGGTGTTCGGCGAAACGATCGCCAAGCCTCCGCTTGGTCTCACCGATATATATCAGGGTATATGTATATATATAGATACTGATCTATATCGGTAAGACAAAGCGGAGGCTTGGCGATCGTTTCGCCGAAAACCTCCGTTCGGTCTGCAATAACCAACCCGACCTCCCGGTGGCTCAGCACTTCAACTCCCCCTCCCATTCCGTATCCGACCTCTCTGTCCTGGGCCTCCTCCACGGCCAGAGTGAGCAAATTGGAGGAACACCACCTCATATACCGCTCGGGTGTCTGCATCCTCTGGGCTTGAACATTGAATTTTCTCAATTCTGTTAACCCAGGCTGTCACCTCCCCTTCCCACTTCTCCCCCAGCCCTCGGGCTCCTCCTCCTCCTTTTTCCTTTCTTCTCCCCCCCCCCCCCCCCCCCCCCCCAGCAGCATCCAGCCGAGCCCGGGGAAGAAGTCTGTGCGGTAGAGAGCCTGCCGTTCCTTGCCGTTGTCGTTCCAGGCCGAGGCGCACCAGAGGGTGGGGTCGGCGCGCAGCACAAGCCTCGACCACTACGGCGGCGGCGGTGCAGCGCAGCGAGCAGAACACCTGGTTCAGGGCCCAGCGGTGGTGCCGGGGGATGCGGTGGTAGCCCTGGAACATGCAGCGCTCCGGCGGCACCCGGGGCTCGCCCAGGTCGGTCTGCCGCATTTGCAGCACCCGATCCCGTACGAGGCGATCACCCTGGCCGTCTCCTCGTGCCCGCAGTCCTGGCTCACCACGATGGGGTAGACCTCCTTGGACGGCCGGCGCTGCAGCAGCTTGTCCAGGCACCGCTGGATGGTGGGCCGGTCGCAGCCGATCACCAGCACCGGCAGCACCGTGTCCCGGGAAGGGGGGAGGGTGGGGAGAGGGGCGGCGGCCTGACCCCGATCCTGCCCCTGCCCTTCCCCTGCCGCCACAGTCGCTGATGCTGCTGCTGGATCTGCTGCAGCAGCTGCTTCTGCACCTCCAGCTCCTGCTCCACCTCCTCGGCCACCTTGACCACGTCGCGGGACAGCTGCTCGGCGTCCAGCGCCCCCTTCATACGGGCTGAAAAGATGAAGTACGAAGGGAAGCTGGCCAGGAATATAGAGAAGGACAGTAAAAGCTTCTTTAGATATGTTAAAGGAAAAAGAGTAGCAAAGTCAAATGTGGGTCCCTTGAAGGTTGACACGGGTGAAATTATTATGGGCAACATGGAAATGGCAGAAGAGTTGAATAGTTACTTCGGATCTGTCTTCACTAAGGAGGACACAAACAATCTCCCAGATGTACTGGAGGACAGAGGATCTAAGGGGGTAGAGGAACTGAAAGACATTTTCATTAGGTGAGAAATAGTATTGGGTAGGCTAATGGGACTGAAGGATGATAAATCCCCTGGGCCTGATGGTCTAAATCCCAGGATCCTCAGGGAGGTGGTTCTAGAAATAGTGGACGCATTGGTGATCATTTTCCAATGTTCAATTCAGGATCAGTTCCTGTGGATTGGAGGATAGCTAATGGTATCCCACTTTTCAAGAAAGGAGCGAGAGAGAAAACGGGGAATTACAGACCAGTTAGCCTGACCTCGGTGGTGGGAAAGATGCTGGAGTCAATTATTAAAGAGGTAATAATGGGGCATTTGGACAGCAGTAAAATGATTAGTCTAAGTCAACATGGATATATGAAATGGAAATCATGTTTGACTAATCTTCTGGAATATTTTGAGGATGTGACAAGTAAAATGGATGAAGGGGGGGCAGTGGATGTAGTGTATCTAGACTTTCAGAAAGCCTTTGATAAGGTCCCGCATGGGAGACGGCTGACTAAAATTAGAGTACATGGTAATGGGGGTAGGGTGTTGACATGGATAGAATATTGGTTGGCAGACAGGAAGCAAAGAGTCGGGGTGAACGGGTCCTTTTCAGAATGGCAGGCAGTGGCGAGTGGAGTGCCGCAAGGCTCGGTGTTGTGGCCGCAACTGTTTACCATATATATTAATGATTTGGAAGAGGGAATTAAGAGCAACACTAGCAAGTTCACGGATGACACAAAGCTGGGTGACAGTGTGAACTGTGAAGAAGATGTTACGAGGTTGCAGGGGGACCTGGGCAGGTTGAGTGAGTGGGCAGATGCGTTGCAGATGCAGCATAATATATATAAATGTGAGGTTAAAACTAGGGGGCAGATTATTATCTCAATGGGGTTAGGTTAGGTAAGGGGGAGGTGCAAAGAGACCTGGGCGTCCTTGTACACCGGTCACTGAAAGTTGGCTTACATGTACAGCAGGCAGTGAAGAAAGCAAATGGAATGTTGGCCTTCATAAGTATTTCAGTATAGGAGTAAAGAGGTTCTTCTGCAGTTGTCCTCGGTTCCAGCCATTACTGGTCTGCTTTGCTTGATTAGATCATAGACATAAAATAATTTTATCTACAGACAAATGCATACGATCTAGTTGGAAGATTTGCAATGTTTGTACTCGTTTTGCTGATACCAATGATATGAGCATAACCGCTTTAAGCATTACTTCTGAAACAATGATGTAATTGGAAACGACTGTCAAAGCCATGTGAGAACTATACTGATATCCCAGATTTCTGTATATCTAGGCTTCGGGAAATTTTTATTAAAATTTCTCTCAAGAATCGGGATATTAACGAATGAGACCCAATAGATTGTCGTTGTAAAAAATGTCCTAAATATGAGGACAAAGCACTCCGAACACTATTAATGGCATTTTAACTCAGGTGCTGCTCAAAATGCAACATAGCAAGGATTCGAATACATCCAGTATGCTTGGGGTATGATAAGATATATCTAACTGTACACAAAACATTTCCTACTTCTTTATATGAGACAAATATTGTTTCTTAATGCTATCTTAGTGCTAATGCATTTCGTTGTCTCTGTACTGTACACTGACAATGACAATTAAAATTGAATCTGAATCTGAATCTGAATCTGAATCTCTCCAAGCTGCAGTTATGGCATCCATGTTCCTATCCGATAGTTGAAGTCCCTTGTAACGGTCTGGCCAGAACCTGCAGATTAACAAATTAATACGACCATTCTTATAGAAACTTACAAGATTCTTAAGGGGTTGGACAGGCTAGATGCAGGAAGATTGTTCCCTATGTTGGGGAGGTCCAGGACAAGGGGTCACAGCTTAAGGATAAGGGGGAAATCCTTTAGGACCGAGATGAGAAGGATTTTTTTCACACAGAGAGTGGTGGATCTCTGGAACTCTCTGCCACAGAGGGTAGTTGAGGCCAGTTCATTGGCTATATTTAAGAGGGAGTTAGATGTGGCCCTTGTGGCTAAAGGGATCAGAGGGTATGGACCGAAGGCAGGTACGGGATACTGAGTTGGATGATCAGCCATGATCATATTGAATGGCGGTGCAGGCTCGAAGGGCCGAATGGCCTACTCCTGCACCTAATTTCTATGTTTCTATGTTTCTATGACTTTCTCCTGTTACTGGATGTACCAACAAATTACTGCAGTTGGGGACAGTCATGAATTCTGAGTCATGATTCTGAGCACCAATGGGAACAGTGACTGTGTAGGCCAGTTTGGAACCACCAAACCGCTTGTGGCGGAGTCTTGCTCTATTTTGGTGAGACATTGCCTAACCAGGCAGAATGGTGGGGGGGGGGGGGGGGGGGAACATAGGAGAATGTACGTCCCCAATGTAGCGAGAATGCATCCACCGCTACTGCTACTGGGTCTGGCTCTCATGAAACATATTTAGGCAACTGGTGAGTTAATTGGGCCAATATCTGAATATTTAACAGATCAATATCTGGTCACCCATAGTGGCTGACAATCGTTTTAAAAACTTCTGGATTTAACATCCATTCTACCACCACATTGTCTCTCCCTGGTAGGTAGATAGCTGAGAGCCAGATATTCCTGGTGATATACCAGTACCACATGAGGTTGGCCAGATTATCACATGATTCTGATCTTACTCCTCCCATGTGATTGATATATGCCACAGCTGTGGTATTGTGCACCTGGAGTTGAGCATGTGATTCATTCATTGTAGAACAATAAACTTTCAATGCATAAAATTCCCCTACTCCCCTACCAAAATTTCAAAATTCCTTAGATTCTGGAGTAGTACCTGAGGATTGGAGGGTAGCTAATGTAACCCCACGTTTTAAAAAAGGAGGGAGAGAGAAAGCGGGGAATTACAGACCAGTTAGTCTAACATCAGTAGTGGGGAAACTGCTAGAGTCAGTTATTAAAGATGGGATAGCAGCGCATTTGGAAAGTGGTGAAATCATTGGACAAAGTCAGCATGGATTTACGAAAGGTAAATCATGTCTGACAAATCTGATAGAATTTTTTGAGGATGTAACTAGTAGAGTGGATAAGGGAGAACCAGTGGATGTGTTATATCTAGACTTTCAGAAGGCTTTCGACAAGGTCCCGCATAAGAGATTAGCATACAAACTTAAAGCACACGGTATTGGGGGTTCAGTATTGATGTGGATAGAGAACTGGCTAGCAGACAGGAGGCAAAGGGTAGGAGTAAACGGGTCCTTTTCAGAATGGCAAGCAGTGACTAGTGGGGTGCCGCAAGGCTCAGTGCTGGGACCCCAGCTATTTACAATATATATTAATGATTTGGACGAGGGAATTCAATGCAACATCTCCAAATTTGCAGATGATACCAAGCTGGGGGGTATAGTTAGGTGTGAGGAGGATGCTTGGAGGCTGCAGGGTGATTTGGATAGGCTGAGTGAATGGGCAGATGCATGGCAGATGCAGTATAATAGTAAGATTAAATGAGAACTTACCAGTTTGAAGTTTGATCTTTATTTTATGAGGAGTTGCGATGAGGGATTTCGTGAAGAACCCGCCAGCACGCATGCGCGACATACTTCAAAGCAGCGGTGTGGAATCACAGAACCAAGACCAAGAAATGACTTGTTATAGTAAGATTGAAGAGACTCTAGTTACCAGTTGACTTTATGATCGAGGGTTGGGAGCGGAGGGCACGAAATCCCTCATCGCAACTCCTCATAAAATAAAGATCAAACTTCAAACTGGTAAGTTCTCGTTTAATCTTACTATTTCATTTCGGAGTCACGTGAGTGACTTCGTGAAGACTTCAAAGCTTCTGTGATTTCACGCCCTGGACAACGTCCATGCTATCACACACACTACTGAAAGGATGGACAGGAGTAACCAATTTCCGAAGCTACTATTCTGAAAAATAATAATATTTATTAATAACAACAACAAAGAAAAAAACCCTCACTGAGGGGTGACTGTATGTTCTCGGCCTGCATCTAGCACGGCTCCTGCGAACATTCCAGGTATGGTGACGGGTTTATTATAAAACCGCTGAAAGGTGGCTTCACTGGCCCATCCCGCTGTGGCAAGTATCTGGTCCATGGGCACCTCCATGACCTTTGCCGCCGACGTAGATGCTGCCCTGGTGGAATGGGATTTAAAAACATCAGTGTCAATACCTGCCTTGTTTAAGACGATCCTGAGCCATCTGGAGATCGTCTGTGCCGTCACTCTATGGTGAGGTTTTTTGTGGCTGATGAGCAGGTATTGCTCCATTCCCCTTAATTTCCTCGTCACTTTAATATAGTGGCGGATATGGGTGGCTATGCACAGCCTAGCATCAGCGGGGTATGCTGGAAACACCAGCTGCAGCCCTGTGAATCCAGGTCTATGCTGCTTCAGCAATTCATCAATGAAGAAAGTGACCCGCTCAGGGGTAGAGATCATCTTGTCGATATTGGCCTTGTGAAGCGTCTGCACCCTTTGTGCCGAAGTGAGCGCCATCAACATCACCAACTTCAGGGTGAGTTTGTCCAGTTCAAGCCCAGCCATGGGTGACCACGTCCTGAGTAGGGTCAGTACTTTTCCAATATCCCAGGTGATGTTGTAACGGGGCCTTGGCGGGTTGGAATTAAATATTCCCCGCATCAGCTTGGAGACCAGTTTGTTAGATCCTACCTCAATATTGAGGTAGGATGATAGGGCACTCCTGGCGCTATTGATGGCACTGTAACTGAGATGTTCATCATGGTGTAGCCCCGCAAGAAATTCCAGCACGTCTGTGATGGAGACGGAGTCATATGCAATGTCCAGGCGGCCGCAATAGGTTTCCCATTTCCTGATGTGCGATAAGTATTGCCGTCTTGAGGACTCCCTGCATGATGCTCCCATGCTATCCATTGTCCTTGATGATAGACCATACTGTAGTAATGGTCTGTTCAAATCCTGCAAGCCAATAGATTCAAGTGACTATAGCAGGGGTGTGGTTTCCCTGTGACAGGGTTCGTCACCAATTGTGGGCAACCCTCTAAGAGGACCCATGGTTGACTTATCATTCCAAGGACCACCGGATACCATGACTGCGTAGGCCAGTCGGGTATGATAAGGATGCCCTTCGCAGCATCGAGCTGGATTTTCCGCAATACCCGACTGATGAGGCAAAATGGAGGAAATGCATAGAAAAACCATTTCCCCCAATCTAGCGAGAACGCGTCCATCGCCATTGCCCCAGGATCTGGTTCCCATGATGCGTATGTTGGTACCTGATGGTTCAACCGTGACGCAAAAAGGTCAATATCCGGTTTACCAAATTTGGCTGTAATTTTGGTGAATATTTGGGAGTTCAACATCCACTCGATGTTGTCATTAAATTTCCGTGACCTGGTGTCCGCCACTGTGTTGAGCTTACCTGGTAAGTAGGTAGCTGAGATCCAAATATTCCGTTGAATACACCAGAGCCAAATTGTATTTGCCAATTCATCACATGAAATTGACCTGGTACCGCCCATATGATTCAGATATGCCACCGCAGTGGTGTTGTCTATTTGGAGACGGACATGAGTGTCAGTAATGTTTGAACAATAAGCTCTTAGTCCGTGGAATGCTCCCAGCATCTCCAAATAGTTTATCCCCTGTGCTGACAACAGAGTAGCTTCAAGTGAATCCCATCTACCTCCACAACTGGTGTTGTTGTCCGTAGCTCCCCAGCCATGGGAGCTTGCGTCTGTTTGTAAGTATACCACCGGACGAGGCACAATGATGGGTTTAAATGAGTTATGGATATTGCCAATCCACCATTGCAACTCAATTTTTGCCTTGAGCGGCAGCTGCATAGGTCTATCAAAATGTCCAGCATTTGATTTTAATGCTGCTATTTTTGATCTTTGCAAATTTGGATAATGTAAAGGTCCGAATTGAGCAGCTGGAAAGACTGCTATAATTTTCCCAATTACCTTGGCAGGCTTGTCTAATTGACGGTATACTGGCGCAGACCAGATTCTTACATGCTTGAAACACATCCCCAACTTTATTAGTTGGTATGGTGGTGATCATGCGATTGGCGTCTACCGTGAACCCCAGGTAGTCCATGATCTGTGCGGGGAAGAACTTTGATTTGTCTGGATGGATAATAAATCCCATTTTTTGAAAAATTTCCACTGTGGCTGAAACTGCCAATTCTGCTGACTCCAGTGTATGTCCAATTATCAGAATGTCATCCAAATAAGCCATGACCGTATGATTTTGCCTCCTTAGTGTAGCTAGTACTGGCTTGAGTAGTTTAGTGAACAGTCTGGGGGCTGTGGTAAGCCCATTGGGCAATGCTTTGTATTGCCAAAGCTGATCCATCCAGATAAACTTCAAGAACTTTCTGTGATGTTTCCGAATGGATACTGAATAGTATGCATCTTTTAAATCAATGCATGCCATGAAGCAGCCCTTCGAAATCAAAGATTTGGCTGTTTCGAACGTGTCCATTTTGAAATGGGTGTATTTTACAAAGGTATTCAAGTGAGTTAAATCTATAATGACCCGACATCCACCATCTTTTTTGGTTTTAGTAAATATATTAGATACGAATTCAATTGGTTCATGTGTGGTTCTTTCTATCACCCCTTTCTCTTGTAATCTCAAGATTTCAGCATAGCCTTCTGCTGATTCCTTTTTGGAAAGTGCAAATTTGCGATTTGGCATATGCTGAGGTGGAGGCAATTGGCCATTAATAAACTCAATTTCATAACCCTGTAAGATAAACTCATCTGAGGTGATGGTTTCCCATGCCTCCTTAAATCCCCGTAGTCTGCCCCCAACCTGTGAGGTTAGACATGCAAGTGCATGGAATCCAGACCGCCTTACCTTCATGGTTATCGGTGGTCCCTGATATGTTTGGTGGGACGTGGAGGTGCTGGGTTGCGTTGTTGATGTGGAGTCCGCATTTTCCATGCTGGCCGCTGAGGGCCTAGTCCTAAAAAAGGCCTGGGCTGAGGAGGCTGTTGATATTGAGGAGGCGCCGGAATGTAGGTCCTTGCTGGCCTGTCGGTTTGACCTCACGGCCTAAAGTAAGGTGTTTTCTTGGCCGGAAGTCTGGTCACAGTATGTGATCTCATCAGACCCACTGTTTTAGCATGGTCATCTAGGTCTTTGACCTGCTTCGGGAGGTCTTCTCCGAACAGCTGTCTGGGTGGTGGTGTAGGAGGTGCTCTGCATAGTCCCGCAAATTTGGGGTTCAACGAAGGTTTAATTATGCTTTTCCTGAAAGCGTTGATTTCGTACTGCGTATTACAAAGCAGTGCTAGAGCATCCTCCTGTTCGGTGTTTAAATCAACTCCGTCCACTGACCTTGCAAAAGCGGTAATCCCAGACATAAGTAGTTTCAGGATTCTCTGCAGTTTCACTTCCTGCGCTCTGATGCCCGGGCTGATATTGCCCCAGATTGGCATGTTTACAATCGGCACGTTGAGTGAATTGCAATTTCCTGGAGCCTTGTGTCTTTCCATGGCCTTCGCAAGGACCTCCTCCTGTAGCTGGTGGTTCATGAGGTAATCTATGGTCGCGGCCAGTTTAGTGTTGAGGGGTTGTCCTGAAGATACGGGTAACCCGAACTTGGCTGCCACATCCAGGAGCTCTTCCTGGGGGACCTCAGGTGCTGCTGGGGCATGTACCAGGATCTCCTCCTCTTCTGGCCTCATGCTGTCCATAGATGGTGATGGGGATATGTCCATAAGTCCCCTGGAACTGTGAGCGTCCTGTCTTTGATTTAGTAGGACTTGTTCCAATATCCTCTCCATACGGTCCAAGCGCCCTTCATCGTGCATGTATGGGCGGTTAGAGTCCTCATGCCTGAAGGAACTACTGAGGCTCCTGTCGTCGGCCCGTACCTCGTCGAGGTAATATCGGTGCCGTGACGATGTGTCGCTACCAGCCGCCTCGGCGAAGCTGAGCAATTCCCGCGCGGATCTGCTCAAGCGCCTCCTTTTCGCTGAGCTGCATCCGGCTGCCTCTGAGGGCATAGTTGGGGAGAGGTCGGCACCCAACGCCGCAGCGTGGTGACCCGACATCCGCGCGGGCTTGCCGACTGTCCTTGATCTGGACCCAGACGGCGTACGGTCCCGACCCGCCCCCAGCGGGGGAAGCGGTGACCGTGACGAGACTCCACCCGCGTGACTCCTCCTGGTCCCCCTGGGTGGTGAGTCCATGCTGGCCCTCCTTGGTCTGCCAGTGGATTCGGGTCTCGCCGATTCACCAGACCACATTCTGGTGGCTCCTGGTGATACCTCAGCCCTAGAAGGGCTAGGTAGTCGAGCTCTATCCCTGGTTCCTTCGAGAGGGCTCAGGGAGAAGGGCTGTGCGGCAGCACGCGGGTCCCTTTTGCTCGTCTCCGCCAATGACCCAGTGGGTGACAGAGAAATGGAGTCAGGGTGCCCCTGCTCCGGCCCCTGTACCGAGTTCTTGCTCTGCGGGACCCCCGCTAGAGCACAGCTGCGTCGGTGAACCGGGTCCTGTGATAACAGGGCTCCCCGATTTGCGCGCCTTTTTCCCGGCCCGTCCTACCGCTGTAGACGGGGACTCCGGGATGGGTGGCCGGCAACTCCTTCCAGAAGTTCTGCGGCCCTTACTCCTTTTTACGTCCATGTCCCTGTGGGAGAAAACACAATTACTCACACAGGACAACCAACTCAAGGTTGTCTATACTTACCTGAGTGGCCCTTATGAAGGGCTGGTGGTGAGCCGCGCTCCTCTCCAGTCGTCGGCTGCAATGCGAGCGACGATATGTCGCGCATGCGTGCTGGCGGGTTCTTCACGAAGTCACTCACGTGACTCCGAAATGAAATGTGGATAAATGTGAGGTGATCCACTTTGGTGGCAAAAACATGAGGGTAGACTATTATCTGAATGGTGGCAGATTAGGAAAGGGGGAGATGCAACGAGACCTGGGTGTCATGGTACACCACTCATTGTAAGTAGGCATGCAGGTGCAGCAGGGTGAAGAAAGCAAATGGTATGTTAGCATTCATAGCGAAAGGATTTGAGTATAGGAGCAGGGAGGTTCTACTGCAGTTGTACAGGGTTTTGGTGAGGCCACACCTGGAGTATTGCGTACAGTTTTGGTCTCCAAATCTGAGGAAAGACATCCTTGCCATAGAGGGGGTACAGAGAAGATTCACCAGACTGATTCCTGGGATGTCAGGACTTTCATATGAGGAAAGATTGGATAGACTCGGCTTGTACTCGCTGGAATTTAGAAGATTGAGGGGGGATCTTATAGAAACTTACAAAATTCTTAAGGGGTTGGACAAGCTAGATGCTGGAAGATTGTTCCCGATGTTGGGGGAGTCCAGAACAAGGGGTCACAGTCTAAGGATGAGGGGGAATTCCTTTAGGACCGAAATGAGGAAAACATTCTTTACACAGAGAGTGGTGAGTCTCTGGAATTCTCTGCCACAGAAGGTAGTTGAGGCCAGTTCATTGGCTATATTTAAGAGGGCGTGAGATGTGGCACTTGTGGCTAAAGGGATCAGGGGGTATGGAGAGAAGGCAGGTACGGGATACTGAGTTGGATGATCAGCCATGCTCATTGAATGGCGGTGCAGGCTCGAAGGGCCGAATGGCCTACTCCTGCACCTATTTTCTATGTTTCTATGTTTCTACTAACTCCAAATAATTTATACCATGTGTTTGGAGAATTAAATCCTCTTGGACACTCCATCAACCACCACAGCTAGATTCGCTGTCCGTAGCTCCCCATCCGAGAGCGCTCACATCAGCCTGTAAACCACTGAAGGTTACTGAACCAAAATATTTTTAGTAGCTTGTGCAACATTGATAATCCACCATTGCAATTCAGCTAAGGCTGTAGTTGGTAACTGCATGAACCTATCAAAATGACTTGCCCCTTTTTCAGTGCTTGTTCTCTGATTCGTTGCAGACTTTGATAGTGCAGAGGTCCAAACTCTACAGCAGGAAACGCTGCTACCAATTTACCAATAACCCTGGCTACTTCTCAGATGGAGGCATAAGGTTTCTCAGCGAGGCAAGTACAGGCATTTGTAATATTCAGAACTTTAGCTGTTGGCAAAGTTACTGACACATCAACTGAATTAATGACAAACCCCAAATAATCAATTGTTTGGGATGGCTGTAACTTGGATTTTGTTTGATGGATCAGAAACCCTAGCCTTTCAAATAGGTTTGTGGTTGCTGGAGTCAATTCTTCAGCTGTCTCCTGAGTGGCGTTTACAATTAACATATCGTCTAGATAAGCCATTACAATGTGATTCTGAGCCCTCAGTAACACCAGTGCTGGTTTCAATAATTTTGTGAACAGCCTGAGAGCTGATTACCATTAGGTAATTCTTTAAATTGCCACAGCTGACCCATTCAATTAATTTAAAGTACCTGCGATAATGATGAATTGGTACTGAATAATAAGCATCTTTTTAGGTCTATAGTAGCCAGATAACAGCCTTGTGACAACAACTGCTTTACAGTGTTGAAGGTGTCCGTTTCAAATGCCTATACTGAACATATGTATTTAAGTTTGTGAGGTCCAGAATGACTCTGCAACCTCCATCTTTCTTCGGTCTGGGGATATATTGGACACAAATTGTTGAGGATAATTCACCTTTCTTTCAATTATCCCTTTCTGGATAAATCTTTAATTTCTTCTTCTACCTGATGAGTTTCTGGTGCAGTAAACACCAAGACTCTATTAGGCCTATTATGTACAGGTGGATCAACTCCTGCCATAAATTCCATAGAGCCTGACACAGTATCTAGTATAAACCAATCAGATATTATGCAGCATCATTCATTATAAAACAATTGTGATCTACCCCCACCGTAGGTTGTTCCCCAGTAGTTCTATCTGTGATGGAATGAAGTTTCTGTACCTCCGTAAATGAACTAGAAGATCTCCTTCTCCCAATATAAGGGTTGATGTGGGCTGTACTGGGTATAATGCTTTCTACCCATCTCCCTGCCTCTGCTGGTCCCTGCCCCAGAATCAAACCCCCTTCATATCCAACCTGCTTGTTTTCTCGGAGCAGGGATGAAAAGTTTTATAAGGCAAATATCCTTAATTTGTTTTGGCCGATTTTCACCAATAATTAATCTGGTGCCTGGATATTGTTTGCCCTACATAGACCTGCATTTTTTGGGTGTAATGTTAGCCAAATGGCAATTTTCCTCATACAATTAAGTTGGAAATAGGCATTGCAGAATAACGCAAGCATATCCTTCTGGGTTTTGGACATTGTCGACCATTGTATGTCTTTCCCAAATGCAGTGATGCCAGCTGATATCAGCTGGAGGGCATGCTGGAAACACATTTACTGCCCTCGCATCGTAACACTCATGGGTGCCCAAATTGCTGAGTTTACTGTTGGCACCCTGAGCGAGGCACAATAGACGGGTGTTTTATATATACAGGTGCTTCAGCTGTTTCAGTCATAACAGTTTCTTGGAGCTGGTGAGAAACCAAATAATTAATGTTGGCGGCCAGGTTCTCGTCCATAGACTCACCAGTCCATTCCGATATAACAAAACTTCATGCTACATCGGGAACACCCGGACCGTGGCTCTTGTGCACTGGTGTATACACATAAGTAGGGACAACAGCTTCAGGGTCAGTCTCCTCCTGCCCTGGTGCTCCCAAGTCTTGCTCTAGGGAGACCTCATCCAGACCTAAACAAGGCACTGGAGAGTGAGATTCCCATTCTTGATAGGCACTGTAGATGGTTTATGCATGCAACCAATAATATAGCTACCTCAGTACCATTAACCCCGCCTTAGTTAACATCAATCATAACGCTTTCCCTTCCCTGGGTATAGTTCAGTCGAAGAATGTAACCAGTGCTTGCTGACATGTGTTATACCCTGTGCTATGATTAAAGGATGTTATACACTTTGAGAGTATGTGAATTGCTTATTTACATGGTGTCGAAGCTGGAAGATACCTGCGTCTCCTGTCTATCGGGTTTTATTTATTTCTTTTGATTTTGTGTCTATTTGTGCTCAATCTCTATGGCCATGGCGTCTTCTTGCAGAAATCCCGTGCAGCTTGTCTTTGATGCTAACATATCTGAGCGCTGGGCCATGGTTGAATTTGATTTCACTCACTTTGTCAACATCGTGCACCGTGCCGAACCTGACTCTGTTAAAGCCTCCCTCCTCTTCAACCTTGTCGGACCTGATGCCATGAGGAGAGTCAGAACTTTCACCTATGCCCCAGCGGTCCTGGACGCGAATAACGTGGTGGTTAGTCCTGCAGAATCAGACAGTGACCCCACTTGCCTGCTACCATATAACCATATAACAATTACAGCACGGAAACAGGCCATCTCGGCCCTTCAAGTCCATGCCGAACAACTTTTTTCCCTTAGTCCCACCTGCCTGCACTCATACCATAACCCTCCATACCCTTCTCATCCATATGCCTATCCCATTTATTTTTAAATGATACCAACGAACCTGCCGCCACCACTTCCACTGGAAGCTCATTCCACACCGCTACCACTCTCTGAGTAAAGAAGTTCCCCCTCATGTTACCCCTAAACCTCTGTCCCTTAATTCTGAAGTCATGTCCTCTTGTTTGAATCTTCCCTATTCTCATAGGGAAAAGCTTGTCCACATCAACTCTGTCTATCCCGCTCATCATTTTAAAGACCTCTATCAAGTCCCCCTTAACCTTCTGCGCTCCAGAGAATAAAGACCTAACTTATTCAACCTATCTCTGTAACTTAGCTGTTGAAACCCAGGCAACATTCCAGTAAATATCCTCTGTACCCTCTCTATTTTGTTGACATCCTTCCTATAATTGGGCGACCAGAATTGTACACGATACTCCAGATTTGGTCTCACCAATGCCTTGTACAATTTTAACATTACATCCCAGCTTCTATACTCAATGCTCTGATTTATAAAGGCTAGCATACCAAAAGCTTTCTTTACCACCCTATCTATATGAGATTCCACCTTCAAGGAACTATGCATGGTTATTCAACTGTATTCTTCAATTCCCTACCGTTTACCATGTACGCCCTATTTTGATTTGTCCTGCCAAGGTGTAGCACCTCACATTTATCAGCATTAAACTCCATCTGCCATCTTTCAGCCCATTTTTCCAACTGGCCTAATACACTCTGTAGACTTTGGAAATCCTCTTCATTATCCACAACACCCCCTATCTTGGTATCATCTGCATACTTACTAATCCAATTTACCACCCCTTCATCCAGATCATTGATGTACATGACAAACAACAAAGGACCCAACACAGATCCCTGAGGCACCCCACTAGTTACCTGCCTCCAACCCGACAAACAGCCATCCACCATTACCCTCTGGCTTCTCCCATTCAGCCACTGTTGAATCCATCTTGCTATTCCTGCATTTATACCCAACAGTTGAACCTTCTTAACCAACCTTCCATGAGGAACCTTGTCAAAGGCCTTACTGAAGTCCATATAGACAACATCCACTGCTTTACCCTCGTCAATTTCCCTAGTAACCTCTTCAAAAAATTCAAGATTAGTCAAACATGACCTTCAAGGCATAAATCCATGTTGACAGTTTCTAATTAGACCCTCTTTATCCAGATACTTATATATATTATCTGTAAGTATCTTTTCCATTAATTTGCCCACCACTGAAGTCAAACTAACCGGTCTATAATTGCTAGGTTTACTTTTAGAACCCTTTTTAAACAATGGAACAACATGCGCAGTACGCCAATCCTCGGGGACTATTCCTGTTTCTAATGACATTTGAAATATTTCTGTCATAGCCCCGGCTATTTCTACACTAACTTCCCTCAATGTCCTAGGGAATATCCTGTCAGGACCTGGAGACTTATCCACTTTTATATTTTTCAAAAGTGTCAGTACTTCTTTTACTTTGAAACTCATAGTATCCATAGCTACTCTACTAGTTTC
The DNA here is from genome assembly GCA_963514005.1 of Raja brachyura. The sequence continues at coordinate 67,715,224 of OY740794.1, forward strand.
CCTTACCTCACATAATTCAATATCCTTCTCCTTGGTGAATACCGAAGAAAAGAAATTGTTCAATATCTCCCCCATCTCTTTTGGCTCTGCAGATAGCTGCCCACTCGGTCTCTCCAATGGACCAATTTTATCCCTTGTTATCCTTTTGCTATTAATATAGCTGTAGAAACCCTTAGGATTTACTTTCACCTACGTAAGTTCAGCTATGTAAGTTCAGGGAGATTTGTGACCTGCCCTCGAACCGCATTCTTGAGAGGGCACGATTTTTTACAAGGAAACAATTGCCGGATGAACCTGTTGAATGTTTTATTGCTGATTTGCGTTATTTGGCCCAGCGGTGCCGTTTCAGTGACATGACAGACCAGCTCACTAGAGACATTTTAGTACCTGGCTTGCATGACCAGAAGTTGTGTTGTGAGCTTCTAAAGGATTCGAATTTAACGTTAGTCAAAGCTATGGATTCCTGCTGAATGTCTGAGGTCGTTGAACTGCCAGATGACCATCGTGATTTGGGCACCAAATCTATCAACCTGGCTGGGTTTAAGAGACCACAGCCTTGGATGGGAAACACAGCTTTTCTGCCACGTGTGAACCCAGGTCCTGGTAAAATGCCCCCCAAGAGGTGCCTGAACTGTAACTACATGCACCACAGACTGTCGACATGCCCCGCCTATGGTAAGGCATGCAATCTTTGTAAAAAACTGAATCCTTTCTCTGCAGCCTGTCGGGCCAGTGGGAAAGCTGTACAGACTTCCAGACCTAATCTAAACAGGCTGACACAATCTGATAACTGCTACGGCTCACAGCCTCCCATTGCAGAATCCTACGATGAGGAACCAACTAGTTCTCCAGAGGAGTCGAGCGTGTTTACCCTCCTCCACGCACCTGCTAGCGTAACGATCCTAGCGTATCAATAACTCAATGGTTTGACCTTCCTCGCTAAGTTAGACACAGGGGCGAAAGTGAATGTTTTGTCAATAAACCTTTTCAACAAGATAAGGAATAATGAGCCCTTGATTGCTGACCGTTCAACTCTGCATGCCTATGGAGGAGAGATTCTAAGGTCAATGGGGAGGGCCACTTTAACTTGTGTGCTGCAGAAGGCCACGCGAAACCTGGTTTTTTACGTTTTGAATTCTGACTGTGTGACTCTGCTGGACAACCGTGCGTGCCAGGATCTTGGCCTGGTGTCCTTCGACCGCACGATCCACAAAGTGCAATTGTTGTTTGACCCAGTAGCAGAATACCAAGACCTGTTCAACGACGACCTGGGAAAGTTCCAACTGACTTACCGTATTTCCATTGACCCAAATGTGACGCCCGTGGTCCGCGCACCTCACAGGGTGTCTCACGCCATGAAAGACAAGGTCAAGGCGATGCTCAACAACATGGTCGAAATGGGGGTGCTCGAAGCGGTTAGCAAGCCCACCGATTGGGTCTCCACCATGGTTGCCACGCTAAAGAAAGACAAGAATGAAATAAGTGTGTGCATCAACCTGAAGGACTTAAACCTTGCCATCAGGAGACCCCACTACCCCATGCGGTCCGTTGAGGACGTGGCAGCTCAGGTCGGGCAGGCCACCGTCTTTTCGGTCCTAGACGCCAAGAACTCGTTTTGGCAGATTCCATTGGACAAATCGTCTTCTGACCTGACAACCTTCTCCACACCGTTTGGCAGATTCAAGTTTCTGCGAATGCCATTCGGCATCAATTCCGCTAGCGAGGTGTTCCAGCGATCGATGGCGCAGATATTCTCGGACCTGCCATGTGCCATCATCGTGGATGATATCCTGGTCTATGGGAAGGACATTGCTGAGCACGACCTGATCCTCCGCCGCGTCCTGGATCGGGCACGAAAGGCCAACCTGAAGCTGAACCCCATGAAGTGCCGGTTTCGTGTCTCAGAAGTCACGTATGTTGGACATGTTTTCACCTCTAACGGACTAAAACCCGACCCTTTGAAGGCAGCTGCCATCTCCGAGATGGTAGCCCCCACCGACGTGCCAGGTCTGCAAAGCTTTCTGGGCATTACCTTGGGAAGTTTATACCAAATCTCAGTGAGCTGAGTGCACCCCTGCGGCACCTGACAAAAAAGGATATCGCCTGGGCCTGGCTCCCACAGCACCAGCAGGCTTTCGACTGTCTCAAGTCCAGACTGATTAACACACTGACATTGAGGTTCTTCGACATGAGCCGCCCCATCACCGTCACCTGTGACGCTTCCAAGTTCGGTCTGGGCACGGCCTGCCTTCAGTCTGTCGATGGATCGTTACATCCTGTCTCCTATGCCACCCGTACCATGACGGACACCGAGCAGCGGTATGCTCAGATTGAGAAGGAGCTGCTCACGGTAGTGTTCGCCTGCTCCAAGTTCAGAGACTTCCTGTTTGGCAGCAAATTCACGGTCGAAACCGACCACCAGCCACTGGTGACAATTCTGAAAAAAACGATTCATGCTGCCCCTGCCAGGCTGCAGCGTATGATGCTGCAGCTCCAGCGTTTCGCAATCGATATAGTCTATAAGAAGGGCACCGAGATGCACATTGCGGACACCCTATCCCGCGCCCCGCGGACCTCCTGTGCCCGCCACACCTACGAAACTTGCTAGTCCTGGGTGTTGACTTTATTCCCACCAAGCAGTTACAGCTCTTGGCCGAACACACCGCTACCAATCCAGTTTTGCAGTGGCTTGCCTTGGTGATTAAATCGGGGTGGCCAACGAAGCACTCCAGTGCACCGACTGAAACAGAGCCTTTCTTCCTGGTCCGCGATGAACTGGTGCTACAGAATGGCGTTATCGTCAAGGGACATAAAGCTGTGGTCCCATCCTCCCTGTTTGATTTCTACTATAGCGCAGCGCATAGCAGACACCCCGGGGTTGATGCAACACTCGCCCACACTCAGTGCCAGTTCTACTGGCCTGGAATGGCCAAGTATATCCGGGACTGCGTTTCTGCCTGCTCCACGTGCAACAGTCTTGCACCACACCAGCAGCGACAGCTCCTGTTGCACCAACCTGCTCCTGCCTTGGCCTGGTCCTCGCTGGCTGCCGACATCTTTGAGTGGCATGGTAACCACTACCTTGTCCTGGTCGACTCGTACTCAAACTGGTTCGAGGTGGATTTGCTGACATCCCTCTCATCGGAGATGGTAATCCGTAAGCTGCGAAAACACTTCTCCACCTTTGGGTCTCCTGTCCGGTTGCAGACTGACAATGGAAGGCAGTTCACCAGCCAGGAGTTCAAGGTTTTTGCCGACAAGTGGAACCGTGCATTTCACCAGCAGCCCAGAGTACCCACAGGGCAACGGCCTTGCTGAACGGGCCGTCCGCAGCGCCAAGCTTCTGATGGAGCAGGCGAGACTGTCTAACTCTGATTTGTATTTGGATCTCCTGAACCTCAGGAATGTTTCCAGGGATCCGGCCATGGGGTCCTCTGCTCAGCGTCTGATGTCCAGAACGACCAGACCCACTATCCCGATTGCTCAGCGCCAGCTGCAACCTCGGGTGCTGGAGTCCGCCTCCGTGCAGAGGCGCATTCAAGAGAAACATGACAGCCAGCGGCGTTCCCACGGTCGGTCGTGCAGACCACTCAATCCCCTGTTGCCTGGACAGGTTGTTCAGTTGCAAACTACCAGTGGTTACTCCCGTCTGGCTAACGTAGTTGGGGAGGCTGATTCACCTCGTTCGTACCTGGTCGACTTAGAGGGAACTATCTACCGAAGAAGCCGTCAACACCTGCTTGTGGTGAACGAACCGAAGCCGCAGCGTCCAGGCCCCTTCGCCCCGCCACTCTCATACCAACGGCCGGCTGCCGTCCCAGCCAGTGTTCCCTCCATGCCTCGGTCCCCATCTCGTGCACCCTGTTCCCCTCTGTGCGGGTCACCTGTTGCCGCTCGCGGTTCTGACTCTCCTGCTTCTCCCACCCCGCTGCCCTTCTCTGGTTCCCCAGCTGTTTCGCAGCCTCCGGTCCCTTCTGATCTTTAGGGGGAAGGGGGAGAGACGCATACGCGCTCAGGTCGGATTAGTAGGCCACCTGTTCATTATGGCGATTTTGTTTAATTCTGTTGCCATGACTTCTGATCTGTTTTGATTTTCTATCATGATGGAAGATCAGGTCATCAATTATCACAGAGGGGCAGTGAGTAAAAACTGGGATGTGGAGATCTCAAATTCTCTACCGTGAGAGACGAGGAGGATAGGGGCCGGGATTCAACGGGAGATTATCTGGCAGTGGGTGATATTGAAATAAGATGGCATGCGGACAGATTGTCCTCAATTCCTGGTCTCTCTCTCACTGAATAAAAGACCACAGTTCAGGGGCTGACTCTCTGATTGTTGTTTCAGTTCTAGTGGATGGAAGATTCCCGAGACTACTGTTCCAGCGAATCACTGCTCCGGGGAGAGGCCAGGCTGGTTAAACGGTAGGATTAGAGTTTGCTACTTTGGGACTTAACTTTTGTCAGGGCAGGTCAGACTGAAGTTCCAGCCTAGCTGGGTCCCCTGCTAAGTCCGAAGAATTTTCTACATTTTTCACCAGCAAAGTTGAGAAGATCAGAACGAATATCTCCCCTCCCACCCGTGACCTAGCTGTCTCATTGGTCTATTCTAAATTAGACTGTTTCCAACCCGTTACTCTACCCTCCCTTGTAAAGCTGGTCCCCACTATGAAACCTGCAACCTGCCCCCTCGACATTGTCCCCACTGCCCTTCTGAAGCATGTCATTACAATAGCCGGTCCCTGCATCCTCTCTATCATCAACAGCTCTCTGGCTACTGGCACTGTTCCTACCTGCTTCAAGCACACGGTGGTCCAGCCCCTCCTGAAAAAAACTAACCTAGATCCCACCTTGCCTAGTAACTACAGACCTATTTCCAACCTGCCTTTATTCTAAATAAACTAATGCCTTAGCTACACCAAAATAAGAGTCTGCCTTGACCTACACAATGCCCTGCTTCTCGCCATTGACTCCGGCGACTGTGCAATCCTGCTCCTTCTCGACGTCAGCGCAGCATTTGATACTGTCGACCACACCATCCTAATTGACCGTCTCCGGTACGGGGTTGGTATTGATGGCACTGCCCTGAGCTGGTTCATCTCCTAACTCCATGGATGAAGTACAAAAGTTGTTCATACCAGTTTGGCAAAAGAATAAATCGGGGAAGGTGGTGCATCCATGGATAACAAGGGAAATCAGGGATAGTATAAAAACAAAAGATGAGGCATACAAATTTGCCAGAAAAAGCAGCCTACCGGAGGACTGGGAGAAATTCAGAATCCAGCAGAGGAGGACAAAGGGCTTAATTAGGAAAGGGAAAATAGATTATGAAAGGAAACTGGCAGGGAACATAAAAACTGACTGCAAAAGTTTTTATAGATATGTAAAGAGAAAGAGACTAGTTAAAACAAATGTTGGTCCCTTGCAGTCAGAAACAGGTGAATTGATCATGGGGAACAAGGACATGGCAGACCAATTGAATAACTACTTTGGTTCTGTCTTCACTAAGGAAGACATAAATAATCTGCCGGAAATAGCAGTGGAACGGGGGTCAAATAAGATGGAGGAACTGAGTGAAATCCAGGTTAGCCGGGAGGTGGTGTTGGGTAAATTGAACGGATTGAAGGCCGATAAATCCCCAGGGCCAGATAGTCTGCATCCCAGAGTACTCAAGGAGGTAGCCACAGAAATAGTGGATGCATTAGTGATAATTTTTCAAAATTCCTTAGATTCTGGAGTAGTTCCTGAGGATTGGAGGGTAGCTAATGTAACCCCACTTTTTAAAAAAGGAGGGAGAGAGAAAGCGGGGAATTACAGACCAGTTAGTCTAACATCGGTAGTGGGGAAACTGCTAGAGTCAGTTATTAAAGATGGGATAGCAGCGCATTTGGAAAGTGGTGAAATCATTGGACAAAGTCAGCATGGATTTACGAAAGGTAAATCATGTCTGACAAATCTGATAGAATTTTTCGAGGATGTAACTAGTAGAGTGGATAAGGGAGAACCAGTGGATGTGTTATATCTAGACTTTCAGAAGGCTTTCGACAAGGTCCCGCATAAGAGATTAGCATACAAACTTAAAGCACACGGTATTGGGGGTTCAGTATTGATGTGGATAGAGAACTGGCTAGCAGACAGGAGGCAAAGGGTAGGAGTAAACGGGTCCTTTTCAGAATGGCAGGCAGTGACTAGTGGGGTGCCGCAAGGCTCAGTGCTGGGACCCCAGCTATTTACAATATATATTAATGATTTGGACGAGGGAATTCAATGCAACATCTCCAAATTTGCAGATGATACCAAGCTGGGGGGTATAGTTAGGTGTGAGGAGGATGCTTGGAGGCTGCAGGGTGATTTGGATAGGCTGAGTGAATGGGCAGATGCATGGCAGATGCAGTACAATGTGGATAAATGTGAGGTTATCCACTTTGGTGGCAAAAACATGAGGGTAGACTATTATCTGAATGGTGGCAGATTAGGTAAGGGGGAGATGCAACGAGACCTGGGTGTCATGGTACACCAGTCATTGAAAGTAGGCATGCAGGTGCAGCAGGCAGTGAAGAAAGCAAATGGTATGTTAGCATTCATAGCGAAAGGATTTGAGTATAGGAGCAGGGAGGTTCTACTGCAGTTGTACAGGGTTTTGGTGAGGCCACACCTGGAGTACTGCGTACAGTTTTGGTCTCCAAATCTGAGGAAAGACATCCTTGCCATAGAGGGGGTACAGAGAAGATTCACCAGACTGATTCCTGGGATGTCAGGACTTTCATATGAGGAAAGATTGGATAGACTCGGTTTGTACTCGATGGAATTTAGAAGATTGAGGGGGGATCTTATAGAAACCTACAAAATTCTTAAGGGGTTGGACAAGCTAGATGCTGGAAGATTGTTCCCGATGTTGGGGGAGTCCAGAACAAGGGGTCACAGTCTAAGGATAAGGGGGAATTCCTTTAGGACCGAAATGAGGAAAACATTCTTTACACAGAGAGTGGTGAGTCTCTGGAATTCTCTGCCACAGAAGGTAGTTGAGGCCAGTTCATTGGCTATATTTAAGAGGGCGTTAGATGTGGCACTTGTGGCTAAAGGGATCAGGGGGTATGGAGAGAAGGCAGGTACGGGATACTGAGTTGGATGATCAGCCATGATCACATTGAATGGTGGTGCAGGCTCGAAGGGCCGAATGGCCTACTCCTGCACCTATTTTCTATGTTTCTATGTAACTCAAAGATAGGAGTTTCTCTACAAACATAGGCAACTCTTTCTCTTCCCCAGCCTTTGCTGCGGAGTTCCACAAGGTTCCATCCTAGGCCCATTCTCTTCTCTCTGCATAAGCTCCCCCTAGGCCAAGGCATTCAAAGGCACGGCATTTCGAATGGCCTACTCCTGCACCTATTTTCTATGTTTCTACGTTTCCTTCCACTGCTATGCAGACGATACACAGCTCTATCTCCCCCTGAAACCCAACAACCGATCAAATCTACTCAGCCTTATGCACTGCCTCGAGGATATACAAGCGCAGAAAGTCCTCCAACTAAATGAGAGCAAGTCTGAGGTCATCCTACTCGGCTTCCTGGACTCCATCAAAACAATGGCAGGCAGCCTTGGAAGCCTAACCTTCTTACTCAAACCGCACGTCAAAAACCTTGGTGTGATATTTGACTCAGCATTGAAGTTTGACAAACAAGTCAATGCTGTGGTAAAAGCTGGCTTCTTCCAGCTTCGGACGATAGCTAAAATCAAACCATTCCTCCAATTTCACGACCTTGAAAAGATCATCCACTCATTTATCTCCTCCCGCCTTGATTATTGCAACTCCCTTTACACTGGCATCAGCCAATCATCCCTGTCCCGCCTGCAACTGGTCCAAAACGCTGCAGCGAGACTTCTGACGGGCACCCGAAAAAGGGACACGTCACCCCGATCCTGGCCTCTCTCCACTGGCTCCCAGTATGGTACAGAATCAACTTCAAGCTCCTCCTATATGTATACAAAGCCCTTAACAGGCTTGCCCCCCTCCCCCCCACCCCCCCCCCCCCCCCCCCATATCAAAAATCGTCTAACCCACCATTCTACCTCCAGGTCCCTCAGGTCAGCTGACTTGGGGCTACTGACCATCCCGCGGTCCAGGTTTAAGCTTTTGTGGTTGCAGCACCTAGACTGTGGAACAGCATCCCTCTCCTCATCAGAACTGCCCCCTCCATCGACTCCTTTAAATGTAGACTTAAAACCTATTTCTACTCTCAAGCATTTCTTGAGGTTCTCTGAGGGGTCACTGTAACAGTTCATGTATGTATTGTTAGATCTATGTACCACTGTTTGTAGTACGTTAGTACCTGCACTGATGTAAAGCACTTTGGTCAACTAGAGTTGTTTTTAAATATGCTATACAAATAAAATTGACTGACTGACAACTACGATCAGTTCAGAGGGGCCGTCCACATGGACAACGAACACAAACTCCCTGAAAGTTTCTCCCCAGAGTCTCTCAGCCCTGGATCTTCATGGAGTCAGGCGACAGAACTCCATCTCCCTGTGTCCCGGTATCGGGCTGTCGATCGGTCGGCTGCTGTCCCCATTACAGACTAGACCTGGAGCAGTTTCAGCAGCTCCAATCATGCCAGTGAAGGAGCAGCTTCAAGGGAGCTTGACACACGACTGACACTCACAGTTCATCAATTCATCAGGTCACATTGAACGAATCTTACAACGAGGAAACAAATCCTTTGGCCCAACTCCTCCTTGCCCAACAAGATGCCCGAACAAAGCCAGTCCCATTTGGCCCGTATCCCTTGAAACCTTTCCTATCCACCCACCTGCCAAAATGTATTTCAAATATTGTTGTGGTACCTGCCCCAACTACATCTTCTGGCAGCTCATTCCATGTTCCCACAACCCTGTGCGTTGGAACTGTTCTCCCTCCGGTTGCTATTAAATCCTTCCCCTCTCACTTTAACCTTGTGTTCTCTGGTTCTTGATAAGATGCATTTATTTAAGATAGGATGCATTTATTTGTCACATGTGCCAATTGGCACAGCAAAATGAAATCACCATACAGCCATACAGTAAAAATAAAGAACACAACATGGAGTAGATAGAATTCAACATGAAACATCCCCCCACAGCAGGATCAAAATTTCCCACCGTGAGGGAAGGCACCAAGGTCAGTCTCTTCCCAATGTTCCCAATGTAGGAATGTTACCAATGATCAATCTACCTCCCTGCTCCTCACCCACTCATTCCCTCTCCCTACACCCGCACACTCCTTTCTTTCCAATTCCCCTCTCAGCCATCACGTACTTCCTTTCTGTTGCATTATTTTTACCCTGCCATACGTGGGCTGGAAAGGGTGCAGAGAAGATTGTCGAGGAATCACCAGACGGATTCCTGGGATGTCAGGATTGTCTTATGAAGAAAGACTGGATAGACTCGGTTTATACTCTCTAGAATTTAGGAGATTGAGAGGGGATCTTATAGAAACTTACAAAATTCTTAAGGGGTTGGACAGGCTAGATGCAGGAAGATTGTTCCCGATGTTGGGGAGGTCCAGGACAAGGGGTCACAGCTTAAGGATAAGGGGGAAATCCTTTAGGACTGAGATGAGAAGGACTTTTTTCACACAGAGAGTGGTGGGTCTCTGGAACTCTCTGCCACAGAGGGTAGTTGAGGCCAGTTCATTGGCTATATTTAAGAGGGAGTTAAATGTTGAGATGACCACTTGAATCATCAATGAATAAAGGATGCGAACCAGATGCTGGGAGATGAGACATATGGAAGAGGGGTGCCCTTGGTCAGCATGGGCAAGTTGGGCCGATTGTACAGTTTCCAGGATTGTGTGAACAAGGAAATGAGTAGAGGTAGAGCGATGAACTAAGCTTAAAGATAGTGACATAAGAAACTGCCACTGCTGAAACCTTGAGTAAAATGCAAAGTGCTTGAGGTACTCAGTGGGTCAGGCAGCATCTGTGGAGGGAATGGATAGCTGATATTTTCAGTGGGGAACATCATTTAGGTTGGTGCAGGTGAGTGGGGGTACAAGAGGCTGGGTGGCTTTGTCTGAACTGGACATTAACTCTGACCATCATCATGTCCCCCAGCCGCAGACTCTGCACTCGATGATCCGTGTGTGAACCACATCGTCCTGGACCAGCCCTGGAGGAGCGCGGATTGTGAGGGACAAACGTGCTCTGGTAACATATGTATGAATGACAACAATCTTGCAGTGGGATGGTACAGATTGATGAGGTAACGAGGATATAATTGTATTAGTCAATGATGCAGAAAATGTATCAGAAACACAGGCCAGTGAGGGGAGATGGAGGAGACAAGTGTGGTCAATGACAGTAATGGGACAGTGTGCATACAGAGACTGATCACCAATGACAGTAATGGGACAGGGAGGGGTTGATTGTCCAGAACACACGCCACAGGATGAGGGGCAACCAGTACCAATATTCTGTGTAAGGATCATTTTGATGTCCAATAGGGAAAGCACAGTAGAATTCTGGTCCGTATACACGTTAATGGGATTTGACAAAAGAGTCAGCCTGGACATTGTGGGCTGAAGGGCCATTCCTGCACTGTACAAGCTGCACGACTGTGTTGAGGGAACACTAAACAAATGGAGTTTAATGCTGATAAGTGTGAAGTGCTACATCTTGGCAGGATAAATCAAAACAGGACGTACATGGTAAATGGTAGTGAATTGAGGAATGCTGTGGAACAGAGGGATCTAGGAATAACTGTGCATAGTTCCCTGAAGGTGGAATCGCATGTAGATAGGGTGGTAAAGAAAGCTTTTGGTGTGCTGGCCTTTATAAATCAGAGCATTGAATATAGGAGTAGGGAAGTAATGTTAAAATTGTACAAAGCATTGGTGAGACCAATTCTGGAGTATGGTGTACAATTTTGGTCGCCTAATTATAGGAAGGATGTCAACAAAATAGAGAGAGTACAGAGGAGATTTACGAGAATGTTGCCTGGGTTCCAGCAACTAAATTACAGAGAAAGGTTGAACAAGTTAGGTCTTTATTCTTTGGAGCGCAGAAGGTTAAGGGGGGACTTGATTGAGGTCTTTAAAATGATGCAAGGGATAGACAGAGTTGACGTGGATAAGCTTTTCCCATTGAGGGTAGGGGCTAACTCTCTGATTGTTGTTTCAGTTCTAGCGGATGGAAGATTCCCGACACTGTCGTTCCCACGGATCACTGCTCCGGGACGAGCCCAGGCTGGTTAAACGGTAGGGTCAGAGTTTGTAATCTGGGGCTTGGGAATGGCTGGAGAAGCCCCGCCCCTGATGGGTGCTGACAGGAGCAGCCCCACCTCTGATGGGCACTGACAGGTGAAAGCCCGCCCCCTGATGGGTGCTGACAGGTGAAGCCCCGCCCTTGATGGGAGCTGACAGATGAAGCCTCGCCCCTGACATGTCAGCATCCATCAGGGGTGGGGCTTGTGTTTCCATTCATGTTGATAAGTGATAGGAACAGAATTAGGCCATTCAGCCCATCACGTCTACTCCGCCATTTAATCGTGGCTGATCTATCTCTCCCTCCTAACCCCATTCCCCTGCCTTGTCCCCGTATCTCCAGACCCTGCACCCCAGGGTGTCAGCACCAGGAACTGGTCTCAGGAAGCAGCTGCTGCAGTGGGGAGGGTGAGGGCAGCAGATCACCACAGATCAGCCCAGAGTGTAGGTTGTGCTGACTGTGTTACACTGGCTCCAGATTCACATTCCCAACTGCACTGTGGGACCGGCTACAGTTTACAATGTTTATAAACCTCATTCCAGGTCCCCATCCCAGTGTGGGAGACGGGGAGGTGACCAGAACAGTCTGTTTCACCTGGGGTGCAAACAACTGTGACATCCAGCATGAGATCAAGGTGAAACACTGCGGAGGTTTCTCTGTGTATTGGCTGGAGCCCACACTCTGCTGTGACAAGGTGTATTGTACAGGTACATCGCTGTTCACAGTAACGCATCTGGGAGGTTGTTGGGAAAATCTGGAGAGTGACAAGCCACAAGTGGCCTGACCGTCCCCGTCCCCTCCCCCACCCCCACCCTGTCCCCTCCCCCACTCTCACCCGTCACTGTCCCCACCTCCCCTGACCCAGCTCATCGACCCACTCATTGCCTCCATCCTCTGCGGACTAGACTGTTCCCTCATTCCCCACTCATCCAGGACCCAGCTGTCCCCCCCCCCCCCCCCCGGGACACAGCTCCCACCCCCCCGTAACTGTTCCCTACCCCCACCACTTCCATGAATCAACCAAACCCTGCTACTGCTCCCCCGGACCCAGCTGACCCGTTTCTCCCCTGCCCCAGCACACAGTTGTCCTTTCTCCCTATGATCGGGTCTTTCCCTCCTCCTCTTCCTTTTCCCGGGAGGAGGGAGGGAGATGAGCAGGGCCGGCCTTAACCCCTACGCCAAAGGGGGCCCCGCGCCAGAGTAATGTAGTCTTAGCTCGAGTAGATCTACCCCGGGTGGAGGGGAGAGAGAGGAGTGTAGAGAGAGTAGAGGGGTGGAGGGGGAAGCAAGGGGTAGCAGGGGAAGGGGTGTGAGGGGGAATGGAGAAGGGGGAGCTGGGGAGGTGGGTCGTTCCCTCACGGTCCCGGGGCAGCGCTCCCACCCCATCCAGTCACCGTGCTTCACGCACGCAGCCCCGGCTCCACACCCCTCTCTCTCACCGAGGAGACGCAGTGAACAATACAGGGAGGGCCGGGCCGGGCCGGGGGTTGAAGCAACGTTTACAAACCTCGGCCTCAGCTCACACGCGTCCGCCCGGACCCCAGCATTCGCTTCTGCCGCCGGCCTCCTCCCTCCCTTCTCTCCCTCCCTCCCCTCCCTTCTTTCTCTACTTCCCTCACTCCCTTCTCTCCTTCCTCCTCTCCTTCCCTCCCACACGCACGCACGCACACACACGCCGCACACCACACACCGCAAACGCACCACACACACACAGACACACACACCGCACACCGCACACACACAGACACACACACCGCACACACAGAGCACACACACACAGACACACACACCGCGCACACACACACCGCACACACACATCACACACACACACGCACACACACACAGACACACACACCGCACACACAGAGCACACACACCGCACACACACACCACACACACACGCACACACACACCCCACACACACACACACCGCACACACAGAGCACACACACACAGACACACACACAGACACACACACACACACACTGCACACACACACTGCACACACACACCACACACACCCCATACAGACACACACACACACTGCACACACAGACACACACACACCGCACACACACACCGCACACACACACCTCACACAGACACCGCACACACACACACAGACACACACACACACCCCACACACACCGCACACACACACACGCACACACACCGCACACACACACCGCACACACACACACACACACACCGCACACACACACACTGCACACACACAGACACACACGCGCACACACACACCGCACACACACACCGCACACACACACCGCACACACACACACACCGCACACACACACACACCGCACACACACACACCGCACACACACACCGCACACACACTGCACACACACACACACCGCACACACACACACACACACCGCACACACACACCGCACACACACCGCACACACACACCGCACGCACACACACCGCGCACACACACCGCGCACACACCACGCACACACACGCACACACACACACCGCACACACACACACACCGCACACACACACACACACACGCACACACACAGCACACACACACGCACACATACACCGCACACGCACACACACCGCGCACACGCACGCACACACCCGCACACACCCGCACACCGCACACACACACCGCACACACACACACACCGCACACACACACACACACACACCGCACACACACACACACACACACTCACACACACACACACACACACACTCACACACACACACCGCACACACACACTCACACACACACACCGCACACACCGCACACACACACACACACCGCACACACACACACCGCACACACACACCGCACGCACACACCGCACGCACACACCGCACACACACACACAGACACACCCCACACACACAGACACCCCCCACACACACAGACACACCCCACACGCACACACCACACGCACACCGCACACACACCGCACACACACAGACACACCCCACACACACCACACGCACACACACACCGCACGAACACCGCACACTCGCATGCACATACACACCGCACACACACAGCACACACGCACACATGCACAAGCACACACGCACAAGCACACACACCACACGCACGCACACACCACGCGCACAGACACACACCGCACACACACACCGCACACACACACACCGCACACACACCGCACACACACACCGCACACACACCGCACACACCATGCACACGCACATGCACACACACACACCGCACGCACCATGCACACACCCGCACACACACCGCACACAAACACACCGCACACACACCGCACACACCATGCACACGCACATGCACACACACACACCGCACGCACCATGCACACACACGCGCACACACACACCGCACACACACACCACACACACACACCGCACGCACACACACCGCGCACACACCACGCACACACACCGCACACACACACACACACACACCGCACACACACACGCACACACACACACAGCACACACACACCGCACACACACACCGCACACACACACACACACACACCGCACACACACACACACACACCGCACACACACACGCACACACACACGCACACACCGCACGCACACACCGCACGCACACACCGCACACACACACGCACACACACACCGCGCACACACGCACACACACACCGCACACACGCACGCACGCACGCACGCACACACACACACACACACCGCGCACACACACACGCACACCGCACACACACACCGCGCACACACACCGCACACACACACCACACACACACACACACCACACACACACACACACCGCACACACACACACACGCACACCGCACACACACACCGCACGCACACCGCACACACACACCGCACGCACACACACACCGCACACACACACCGCACACACACACAGACACACCGCACACACACCGCACACACACCGCACACACACACCGCACACACACACCCCACACACACAGACACCCCCCACACACACAGACACACACACACACACCGCACACACACACCGCACACACACCGCACACACACCGCACACACACACCGCACACACACCGCACACACACCCGCGCACACACACCCGCACACACACACCGCGCACACACACCGCGCACACACACCGCGCACACACCACGCGCACACACACACACACACACACACCGCACACACACACACACACGCACACACACGCACACACACGCACACACACCGCACACACACACGCACACACACACCGCACATACACACGCACACACACACCGCACACACACACGCACACACACCGCGCACACACACACACACCCGCACACCGCACACACACACCGCACACACACACAGACACACACCGCACACACACACAGACACACACCGCACACACACCGCACACACACACACACACACACCGCACACACACACACACCGCACACCGCACACACACACACACCGCACACACACACACACACACACACACACACACCCCACACACACACACACACCGCACACACACACACCGCACACACACACCGCACACACACACCGCACACACACACCGCACACACACCGCACACACACACAGACACACCCCACACACACAGACACCCCCCACACACACAGACACACCCCACACGCACACACCACACGCACACACACCGCACGCACACCGCACACACACCGCACACACACACAGACACACCCCACACACACCACACGCACACACGCACCGCACAAACACCGCACACTCGCATGCACATACACACCGCACACACACAGCACACACGCACACATGCACAAGCACACACGCACAAGCACACACACCACATGCACGCACACACCACGCGCACAGACACACACCGCACACACACACACCGCACACACACACCGCACACACCATGCACACGCACATGCACACACACACACCGCACACACACCGCACACAAACACACCGCACACAAACACACCGCACACACACCGCACACACCATGCACACGCACATGCACACACACACACCGCACGCACCATGCACACACACGCGCACACACACGCACACACACACCGCACACACACACCGCACACACACACCACACACACACCCGCACACACACACCGCACGCACACACACGCACACACACCGCACACACACACCGCACACACACCGCACACACACGCACACACACACACAGCACACACACACCGCACACACACACCGCACACACACACCGCACACACACACACACACCGCACACACACACGCACACACACACCGCACACACACACACACACACACCGCACACACACACCGCACACACACACGCACACACACACCGCACACACACACACATACCGCACACACGCACGCACACACACACACCGCACACACACACCGCACACACACCGCACGCACACCGCACACACACACTGCACACACACACTGCACACACACACCGCACACACACACCACGCACACACGCGCACACACCGCGCACACACACACGCACACCGCACACACACACCGCACACACACACCGCACACACAAACCGCACACACACACACACCGCACACACACACCGCACACACACACCGCACACACACCGCACACACACACTGCACACACACACACACGCACACCGCACACACACACCGCACACACACACCGCACACACACACCGCACACACACACAGACACACCGCACACACACCGCACACACACACCGCACACACACACCGCACACACACAGCACACACACACAGACACACCCCACACACACAGACACCCCCCACACACACAGACACACCCCACACACACACACCACACGCACACACCGCACGCACACCGCACACACACACAGACACACCCCACACACACCACACGCACACACACACCGCACGCACACACGCATGCACACACACCGCACACACACACCGCACACACACAGCACACACGCGCACACGCACAAGCACACACACACAAGCACACACACCACACGCGCGCACACACCACGCGCAGACACACACCGCACACACACACACACCGCACACACACCGCACACACCATGCACACCCACATGCACACACACACCGCACGCACCATGCACACGCACACACACCGCATGCACACACACACCGCACACACACACTCACACCGCACACAATGCGCGCACCCGCACACGCACACACACACACCCACAACACACGCACAACACACGCACAACACACACACAACACACACAGACGCACACGCCACACCACACACACACACCGCACACACCACATACACACTGCACACGTACACGCGCACACACACACACCCACAACACATGCACAACACACGCACAACACACGCACGACACACACACACACGCATACACAACACACACACATACACATACCCCCCTAAGTTAGGATGGGGTAGGAGCCTAAAGGGTAGGATTGGGCTGAAACCCAAATTATTTCGCCAATAGTTATTGGTTTTCCAGGATCTAGTTAATTATTATTATTTTTTCATTTCACAGTCACTAAAACAAGTGGTATTGTAACTAGGGTTACACAAAAAGCTGGAGAAACTCAGCGGGTGCAGCAGCATCTAAGGAGCGAAGGAGATAGGCGACGTTTCGGGTCGAGACCCTTCTTCAGACTCATCATGGTATTGTAACTATGTACTTTTCAGAGGTGATCTACACATTTTGTTTGTTACTTGTAGGTACCTGTGTGCAATTTTATATTAAAATGTAGCTTAGATCTGTTTGGTCCATTAACTCGCAGGCACTTTTTAAGCGCACATTTTGATTACTTTCCATTCTACCATAGAGATATAAAGTCTATAATAGACTTTATTTGTATTTCTATGATTCTACAGACCTTGGCTGGGAACCTGGGGCTCACCAGAATTGTTCCCAATTGGGCCCCGCACCCCCTAAGGCCTCCTGGAGATGAGGAGCGAGTGGAAAAGAGGGGGAGGGGTAGTCAGCCGGGGGAGAGAGGGGCGAAGGAGCAGTGGGGGGGAAAGTTGGGGTCTAGGATGGGGACAGAGGGAGCGGGAAGTTTACAATGAGATGAGGCCAATGAGATGGAAGGAGTGCATGGAGTAATGGCTGGAATGATGGAATGGAGGAGAGGGGAGCGGAGCAGAGTGATGCAGGAGAGGAGAGGGCTGGACAATCGGGGTCACCAGAGACTGTTGTCACCGTGTACTTCAGTCTCCTTCCATCCCGCAGAGCTGCTGAATTATTTCCTCACTACACCCACTGTCTGTCCACACTTTATTACAGATCCACACTCCGTACCAACTGGGGAACCCCAGGAAACAACAGCCCAACCCCAGGAGGATTTGTCCACCGTCCCAGAACCAGGTACAAGCTCAGGTATGGAGGGAGGGGTAGTTGGGACAGTGGGGGGATAGTAGGGGAGGGTGACTCAGGAGTGTGAGGTTGGGGGTGGGAGATGGTTTGAAGTGGGGGGGAGGAGAGAGCGGGGTGGAGAAGCAGGAGAGAGCACGGGGTGCAGAGGCAGGAGAGAGTGGGTTGCGGCAGGAGAGAGTGTGGGGTGGGGCAGGAGAGAGTGTGGGTTGGGGCAGGAGAGAGTGTGGGTTGATGCAGGAGAGAGTGTGGGTTGATGCAGGAGAGAGTGTGGGTTGGGGCAGGAGAGAGTGTGGGTTGATGCAGGAGAGAGTGTGGGTTGATGCAGGAGAGAGTGTGGGTTGGGGCAGGAGAGAGTGTGGGTTGGGGCAGGAGAGAGTGTGGGTTGATGCAGGAGAGAGTGTGGGTTGATGCAGGAGAGAGTGTGGGTTGATGCAGGAGAGAGTGTGGGTTGATGCAGGAGAGAGTGTGGGTTGGGGCAGGAGAGAGTGTGGGTTGATGCAGGAGAGAGTGTGGGTTGATGCAGGAGAGAGTGTGGGTTGATGCAGGAGAGAGTGTGGGTTGATGCAGGAGAGAGTGTGGGTTGGGGCAGGAGAGAGTGTGGGTTGATGCAGGAGAGAGTGTGGGTTGGGGCAGGAGAGAGTGTGGGTTGGGGCAGGAGAGAGTGTGGGTTGATGCAGGAGAGAGTGTGGGTTGATGCAGGAGAGAGTGTGGGTTGATGCAGGAGAGAGTGTGGGTTGATGCAGGAGAGAGTGTGGGTTGGGGCAGGAGAGAGTGTGGGTTGATGCAGGAGAGAGTGTGAGTTGGGGCAGGAGAGAGTGCGGGTTGGGGCAGGAGAGAGTGCGGGTTGGGGCAGGAGAGAGTGTGGGTTGATGCAGGAGAGAGTGTGGGTTGGGGGAGGAGAGAGTGTGGGTTGGGGCAGGAGAGAGTGTGGGTTGATGCAGGAGAGAGTGTGGGTTGATGCAGGAGAGAGTGTGGGTTGGGGCAGGAGAGTGTGGGTTGATGCAGGAGAGAGTGTGGGTTGATGCAGGAGAGAGTGTGGGTTGATGCAGGAGAGAGTGTGGGTTGATGCAGGAGAGAGTGTGGGTTGATGCAGGAGAGAGTGTGGGTTGATGCAGGAGAGAGTGTGGGTTGGGGCAGGAGAGAGTGTGGGCTGGGGCAGGAGAGAGTGTGGGTTGGGGCAGGAGAGAGTGTGGGTTGATGCAGGAGAGAGTGTGGGTTGGGGCAGGAGAGTGTGGGTTGATGCAGGAGAGAGTGTGGGTTGATGCAGGAGAGAGTGTGGGTTGATGCAGGAGAGAGTGTGGGTTGATGCAGGAGAGAGTGTGGGTTGATGCAGGAGAGAGTGTGGGTTGGGGCAGGAGAGAGTGTGGGTTGATGCAGGAGAGAGTGTGGGTTGATGCAGGAGAGAGTGTGGGTTGGGGCAGGAGAGAGTGTGGGTTGATGCAGGAGAGAGTGTGGGTTGGGGCAGGAGAGAGTGTGGGTTGATGCAGGAGAGAGTGTGGGTTGGGGCAGGAGAGAGTGTGGGTTGATGCAGGAGAGAGTGTGGGGTGGGGAAGAGACTGAGCGGTAGGTAGAAGGGAGCGTGGTGTGGGGGAGGGATAATGGAATGGGGAGGAGGGAATGTGGGATGGGGGGACGGTGCGGTGTGGGGGGAGAGGTCAGGGCCAGAGGGTGTGAGAGAGCGCAGGGCGAGGGGAGGTGAGAGGGTGGGGACAGGACAGAGTGAGAGATAGGGATGGTGTCAGTGTGACGTGGGGGGAGATGAGGTGTGGAGAGAGTTCCCAGGAGGTAGTCGAGGCGGAACATGGGAGTGTGGCTGGGCCGTATTTGAGGAGTGTGTAATGTTGAAGGTAAGATGTGTGACCCTGTGAGACTTGCTGTGTGTTGGTGTTAGCATGGACTGCTGACTCTTCGTATCTGCAGCCCACTTCCCTCCTGATCAGCTGTTTTTACTTTCTCACCCTCTGTGCCCTCCCCCTTTCCCCAAGATCCACCGCCGGACACAAATCAGGAACCCCAGGGAGCAACGACTGGAGACTATGGTCAGGGTTTGACCAGTGACCCAGCAGGGTCTGCAAGCTCAGTCATCTGTGGTGGGGAGTATGACACGTATGAACAGGACAGCACAGGAACAGGTCATTGGCCCACAATATCCGCACATGATGCCAAGTTAAACTGGCCTCTGGATACACATATCTCTCCAGTTCCTGCGTTACCATGTGCCTAACCAAAAGACTATGAAAAGCAACTGGAACATAGCGGAACATAGAACAGCAGAGCACAGGAACAGACCACAATGTGCATGTCTAACATAATGCCAAACTAAGCTATCACCAAATTTATCATCTCTACACATTTACAAAAGACACAAAGTACTGGACTAACTCAGCAGGTCAAGCAGCATCTCCGGAGAACATGGACATATCCCAGCAAAACTCCAACGTCAGATGTGGGCTCACCTAATAACAGCTGCCCCATTTTAGTCTCCCTAGTGTCAGTCTAATAATGCTGTAATGTACCTTGCCCCAATTTAATACTTCCCCCAAGGTCCAGACAGACCTATTCATAACTCTCTTAAAAATGTGATCATTGTTCCCAAAATGCTCTCCCACTGAATCACCAGGCGAGGCTCATTTCATTTCGGAGTCACGTGAGTGACTTCGTGAAGAACCCGCCAGCACGCATGCGCGACATATCGTCGCAACGCATTGCTGCCGACGGCTGGCGGTGGGGTGCGCTCCCCGGCAGCCCTTCATAAGGAACCACCTGGGTGAGTGATACTAACCTTCAGTTGGTTCGTCCTTGTTGTCTGTTCTCTTTCAGCAAGGACGTGGTTGGGAGTACGAAGAAAATGTCCGGTCGAAGTCGTCAGCCATCTGTCCCGGCGCCCTCATTATCAACTACACCTGGGGCCGGGAGAAAGGCGGGGAAACCGGTGCATCCTGTTTCTACAGGTCGGGACCCGCTAACTCACCACAGCTCCGGGGAGGAGTTCGTGGAGGAGGACAGCGGGGTGCCACCAGAGCAGGTGGACCCTGCTGCAGCATTCAGGTCGCCAGCGGGCCCGTTGGCGACCTCGGGGAAGGGGTCGCGTGCAGCTGCACGGCCCCCCTCCTCTAGCCCGCCGAGGAAGGGCAGGGGAGGAGCCCGTAAGCCTAACCCTTCACGGGCTACGGCATCACCTGCCGCCGAGTTGCGGTCTGGTGCAACGGCGGGACCCAGGTCTCTGGTGAGGTCTAGCATCCAACTCCCAAACCCCGACGCCGGGACGGGGGGCTTGGGTACGGTCCCGCCTCGGTCGCCGCGTCCCCCATGAATGGGAGGACGAGACCATGCGTCGGCATCGTCCACGATGTGGGCAGCCGGCAAGCCCGCGCGGGCGTCGGATCTCCATGCTTCTGCTGGAGCCGACTCCCAGCCGCTTTTGCCCTTCGTGGCAGCGGCTTCCGCTCCCGCTAAATGGAGGCGGTTGAACACATCTCCCGCGCGGGAATCGCGCGGTTTCGCTTCGGCGGCTGGCAGCGACAACTACCGGCACCGCGATCACCTCGACGAGGTGCGGGCCGATGACAGTAGCCCCGGCAATCTTTCTGAGCCGGAGGACTCCGACCACCCGAGTGTTCAGGGTGGCGGGCGTATTGACCGGATGGAGCGGCTACTGGAGCTTCTGCTGCACAATCAACAGCAGCAAGCGTCGAGCATCGACAGGCACAGGGCCGTCTCACCAGCCTCCATCAGCAGTTTCGAACAGCCGGAAGAGGAAGGGTTTGTTGACCCTACACCAGCTCCGTCGGAGCCGCCGCCGGAAGACCTTCTCGATGTGGCGGCGAAGTTCACTGCCCCACTCACTACTGGGCTTCCTCTAAACCCCAAGCTGGCTGCCACGGTGGACTTCCTCACAAACCATCAGCTCCAGGAGGAAGTCCTCTCTCAGGCTATCCATCGCCACAAACCTCCGTCTAACTGCAATGCCCTTAATGTGCCTGTGGTCAATACGCCCATATGGGGCAACATCGGCGTGGCTATCCGTCATCAGGAGCTGAAGCTCCAGCGGATTCTGAAACTTCTCACGGCCGGTATTACCGCCTTTGCGCGGTCGGTCGATGGGGAAGATCTTAATCTAGACCAGGAGGATGCATTGGCGCTGTTATGTGCCACCCAACATGAGATCAATGCCTTTCGCAAACACAGCATCCGCCCGTCGCTCAACCCAAAGTTTGCTGGGTTGTGCAAACCACCACCGCCACCACCGCCCCGACAGCTCTTCGGAGAAGACCTCCCGAAGAGGGTCAAAGAGCTCGATGAGGTAGCCAAGACGGTGGGACTCATGCGGTCACAGATCGCCCCCAGGCCGTCGGCCCCGAAAGCTCCACCTGCTCGGCCACGCGGCTCGGTCGCTACAGCAACCAGACCATATACTGCAGTGCCACATCGCTATCAACAGGGCCAGCAGCAACGGTCTTTTTTGGGGTCAGGACCGCAGCGGCCCCAGTGGAAAATGAAGCCACCCCAATATCAGCCCAACCCAGCACCTCCGCGACCAACCAAACATGTCAAGGACCGCCGGTGACCATGGAGGCGAGGCGGTCTGGTTTTCTTTTCTCTGTTCCTTTAACGTCACATGTTGGTGGGCGACTCCGTTTCTTTTCTGAGGCATGGGGGACTGTTACTACAGATGAGTTTATTTTGCAAAATATTCGGGGTCATACTATTGAGTTTATTAACGGGGACATTCCTCCATCCCAGCATATGCCTAATCGGAAGTTTACGCTGTCTGCCGTTGAACAGGCAGCAGGCTCAGCTGAAATTTTACGATTAGAACAAAAAGGCGTGATAGAAAAAACTATGCACGAGCATATTGAATTTGTCTCCAATATCTTCACTAGACCAAAAAAGGATGGAGGTTGTCGAGTGCTTATTGATCTGACCCAGCTGAATACTTTTGTAACATACACCCATTTTAAAATGGACACTTTTGAGACAGCCAAATCGCTGATTTCGCATGGCTGCTTTATGGCATGCATTGATTTAAAAGATGCGTACTATTCTGTATCCATTCGGAAACATCACCGGAAGTTTTTGAAGTTTGTTTGGATGGGTCAGCTCTGGCTATACAGGGCTTTGCCAAATGGGCTTACTACAGCCCCTAGACTATTTACTAAATTGCTCAAGCCTATTATGGCCCAATTAAGAAAGCAGCAGCATATTGTAATGGTCTATTTGGATGATATCCTGATTATTGGCAAAACCCTGGAGGCAGCTGAACGAGCAGTTTCGGCCACTGTCGCGATTTTTCAGCGGCTGGGGTTTATTGTCCATCCAGACAAGTCAAAGTTCTACCCTTCCCAGGTTATGGATTATCTGGGGTTCACGGTGGATTCCAATCGTATGAGGGCCACCATACCAACTAACAAGGTTGGGGATGTCACCCAAGCATGTCAGGATCTAGCCTGCGCCAGTATACCATCAATTAGGCAAACAGCTAACGTGATTGGCAAAATCGTAGCATTGTTTCCAGCAGCCCAATACGGGCCTTTGCATTATCAAAATTTGCAAAGAGCCAAGATTGCCGCGTTAAAACAGAACGCCGGTCATTTCGACAGACCACTGCGGCTGCCTCCTAAAGCTAAGGTTGAGCTACAATGGTGGGTGCGCAATATTGGTAGCTCATTCAAACCCATTATTGTGCCCAATCCGATGGTATACTTGCAAACCGACGCAAGCTCCCAGGGCTGGGGAGCTACGGATAACTGCTCTAGTTGTGGGGGCAGGTGGGACACCCTTGAATCTAGCATGTTGCTATCACAAGGGATAAACTATTTGGAGCTGCTTGCAGCATTTCACGGACTTCGGGCTTATTGTTCCAATCTCATTGGGGCTCATGTCCGTATCCAAATAGACAATACCACGGCGGTGGCATATTTAAACCATATGGGCGGTACCAGGTCAATTTCATGTGATAAATTGGCTAATACAATTTGGCTCTGGTGTGTTGATAGGGATATTTGGATTTCAGCAACCTATTTGCCAGGTAGGCTTAATACTGTGGCGGACACCAGGTCACGCAAGTTTAATGACAATATCGATTGGATGTTGCATCCTCAAATTTTTGCCAAAATTGCAGCCAAATTTGGTCAACCGGATATCGATCTCTTTGCGTCACGGTTGAACCATCAGGTACCAACATACGTTTCATGGGAACCAGATCCTGGGGCATTGGCGATAGATGCATTCTCACGAGACTGGGGGAAGTGGTTTTTCTACGCATTCCCCCCGTTTTGCCTCATGTCGGGTATTGCAAAAAATCAAGATGGATGCCGCTCGGGGCATTCTTATTATACCCGACTGGCCCACGCAGCCTTGGTATCCGGTGGTCTTTGACATGATCAGTCAACCCTGGGTCCCTTTAGAGGGTTGCCCGCAATTGGTTACTCACTCTGTGTCAGGGGAGCCACATCCCTGCCATCGCTATTTAAATTTACTGGCTTGCAGGTTCTGACCAGGCCATTGCTGCAGTATGGCCTCTCCACCCGAACTATGGACACCATTGGGGCATCGTGCCGAGAGTCGACCAGGCGAAGATACCTCTCCCACATCGCCAAATGGGAAGCCTACTGCAGCCGCTCTCGCATCACCTATGACGGTGTCTCCATAGCCGACGTCCTGGAATTCCTCGCGGGGTTGCACCATGATGAACACTTAAGTTACAGTGCCATCAACAGCGCCAGGAGTGCGCTGTCATTCTACCTCAAGATTGAGGTAGGATCCAACAGGGTAGTGTCCAGACTTATGCGGGGAATATTCAACATGAATCCGCCTACACCACGGTATAACATCACCTGGGATGTCAGGGATGTATTAACCCTGCTCAGGACGTGGTCACCCATGGAAGGGTTACAGCTGGACAAACTCACCATGAAACTGGTGATGTTACTAGCGCTGACTTCAGCACAGCGGGTGCAGACGCTCCATAAACTCCGTATTGACAGAATGACGTCTACCCCTGGAGAAGTAGTCTTCTTTGTTGATGAGCTACTTAAGCAGCATAGACCTGGGTGCACAGGGCTGCAGCTGAAGTTCCCGGCATACCCCGCAGATGCTCGGCTATGTTTAGCCACTCATATCCGTTACTATGTCAAAGTGACGAGAAGCATCAGAGGAATGGAGCAATACCTGCTTGTCACTCACAAAAGACCTCACCATCGAGTGACAGTCCAGACGATATCCAGGTGGCTCCGGATCGTCTTGGGTAAGTCAGGTATTGTGTTCAAGTCTCACTCCACCAGGGCTGCATCAACGTCGGCGGCGAGGGTCATGGAGGTGCCCATGGACCATATTCTCGCCACAGCAGGATGGGCGAATGAAGCTGTGTTCCAGCGATTCTATAATAAGCCTGTTGCTGCTCCCCTACAGTTCGCGGAGGCCGTGCTGAACGCAGGGCAAGAACGTGGGGATGTCCCCGAATAAGGGGGTTTTGCTGTGCTGTTAATAAATATTCTTTTGTTTTTCAGTATAACCTGGTTTTCAGCAACTTGTTTACTCCCATCCATCCTTGCTAGTGGTGTGTCAGCATGGACGTGGTCCAGGGCGTGTAATCACAGAAGCTTTGAAGTCTTCACGAAGTCACTCACGTGACTCCGAAATGAAATAGTAAGATTGAACGAGAACTTACCAGTTCGAAAGTTGATCTTTATTTCATGAGGAGTTGCGGTGAGGGATTTCGTGCCCTCCGCTCCCAACCCTCGATCATACTCAACTGGTAATTAGAGTCTCTTCAATCTTACTATCCCAAGTCATTTCTGTTGTTGGTTTCTGTGATTCCACACCGCTACTTTGAAGAATGTCGCGCATGCGTGCTGGCGGGTTCTTCACGAAATCCCTCACTGCAACTCCTCATGAAATAAAGATCAACCTTCGAACTGGTAAGTTCTCGTTCAATCTTACTATTTCCGTGCACCTCAGAACTGCTAGATTATTTCCCCACTACACCCACTGTCTGTCCACACTTTATTAGAGATTCAGACTCTGTACCAACTGGGTAACCCCAGGAAACAACAGCCCAACCCCAGGAGGATTTGTCCACCGTCCCAGAACAAGATACAAGCTCAGGTATCGATGGAGGGATGATTGGAGCAGTGGGGGATGGGGAGGGGAACATGAGAAGAGAGGGTCTGGAGTGGAGGAGCAGAGAGTATAGGGTGGGGAAGGAGGGGGACTGGAGTGGGGGGAGGAGAATAACACAGGGAGAGTGGAGTTGGAGCGTTGCGGAGAGGGTAGAGATTCAGAATGAGGGGCGGAGAGTCGTGGAGAGAGGAGGGGAAAGGACAAGTAGAAATGTATGAAATGTGTAAGTGTAGAAGAAATAAACGGCCGTTAAGGAGGGAATGGGTGACTGGAGATCGGGCCTGTACTCACTGGAGTTTGGAAAGATGAGGGAGATCACATCGAAACTTACCCAATAATGAGAGGCCTAGATAGAGTGGATGTGGATGTGGAGAGGATGTTTCCAGTATTGAACGAGTATAGGAGCAGTGGGCACAACCTCAGAATAAAGAGACACACCTTTAGAAAGGAGCTGAGGAGGATTTATTTACCCAGAGGGTGGTGAATCTGTTGAATTCATTGCCACAGAAGGCTGAGGACATTGCTATCTCCAAGATGATATGTTCAGATGATGGTATTTTTAAAGTGGAGATTTACAGAAGTTGGTCAAAGGTTTAGAGGAGAAGGCAGGAGAATAGGGTTGACAGGGGTTGGACAGGCTATATGCAGGAAGATTGTTCCCGATGTTGGGGAAGTCCAGAACAAGGGGTCACAGTTTAAGGATAAGGGGGAAGTCTTTTAGGACCGAGATGAGAGTGGTGAATCTCTGGAATTCTCTGCCACAGAAGATAGTTCAGGCCAGTTCATTGGCTATATTTAAGAGGGAGTTAGATGTGGCCCATGTGGCTAAAGGGATCAGGGGGTATGGGGAGAAGGCAGGTACAGGATACTAAGTTGGATGATAGGCCATGATCATATTGAATAGCGGTGCAGGCTCGAAGGGCCAAATGGCCTACTCCTGCACCTATTTTTTATGTTTCTATGACAGGGAACGATATATCAACCATGAGTAGTCGATGGGCCGAATTGCCTCGTTCTGTTCCATGACATGAATTTATGAACATGAGATTGAGGATGAAGTGGGAATAAGTGCAGAGCTTGAGGAGAATGTAGTTTGTACAGGCAAGGCTCATAAAAGGGAAGGTTCTTCCCTATGGTCATTACATGGTTGCATTATGGGAAGACAAACTGGACATTTAAAATATCCTCGGACAGGCGCATTGATAATAATGCTTTAGTGGAATATGGACAATATGTGGACAAATGGGACTAACCGATAGGTTGCACGAACAAGGTGGGCCCATGGACCTGTTCTGTGCATTATGGTCAGTTGCTCAAATTCACCCTGACTGAAAAGGGTGGGGGGGGGGGGCCATGTGGAGTGAGGAACGTTTCTGAAGGAGATGGGTGATGGGAGATCCGATGATTTCCGAACCCATCTCAAAGTCTGATACTTACCTGGCAGGGGAGAAACCTTGATCACCAAGGAGGTTCTTGGCCTTTTGGCTAAGATCAAGTGTAGTATCTGTTCTTACACTTGAAGGAGTGAAAGAGACTATCTGTTCTTATTAGAACGGTTCTGGCGGTCCCTTGGGGACAAGGGCCGTGGATTGTGGAGCGAACTTGGAGACGAGGAGTTGTGGCTGCAGGAGTAACCAACCTAACACCTTTAGCCACAATGTCAGCAGGAGCAGGAGTACAGGGTATTCGCAATACCCTGAGAATAAGCGTGAAGGACATCAGCGAGGGGACCCTCTTTTCAAGAAACCTGTTCGTCAAGAAGGTCTTGCTAGGGGCCCTCAAATTTGAGGCTAAGGACATCTACTGCCTCCAGGATTTCCCGGGTAACGGATATTTTGACGTTACCTTCAAGTATCCGACGGGATGGCAGAAGGTGATGGAGGACTTTCGGGAGAGGGGGAATGAAGCTCCGCTGTCGCTGCTCAAAGTGCAGCCGCTCTTCACCCTCCCCACCCAGAAGGAAAGGTTGATCACCGTGCATATGTTCAACCCACATGTGCCGGTAGTCGATGTCCTCACGTTCCTTGCTCGCTACGTTGAGGGAACAGGGAACTGTGTGGACGTGAAGGACATGCACGGGATTTGGACAAGCAAGAGGCAAATCAAGGTGAAGCTGAGGGTGGACAAAGACGGAGAAATTGTCCACCCCCCCTTGGTTTTCACGATTGGAGGGAACCGAGGCTACCTGAGCTACGTAGGGCAACCCAGGCTGTGCAGGAAATGCAACAAACCTGGGCATGTGATGGCCCAATGCACAGCAGTTGTCTGCAAAAACTGCAAGATGGAGGGCCACGAGACAAAGGACTGTCAGGCCAGCAAGAACTGCAACCTGTGCGGGGAGGCAGGCCACCTTTACAGGGCTTGCCCTAAAAGAGCCTGCACTTATGCACAGGCGACAAGAGGGGCTGCTGCCAGCACCCCCAAGGTGGGCGAAGCACCCCCCACCACTACCAAGACCCCAGCAGAGAAAGGAAACGCAGATGAGGACAGCCCAACCACCTTGAAGCCCCAAGTGCCAGAAGGAGACGCCCAGCATCTTGCCCAGGAGGGAGAGTCGATGGAGGAGGAGGAACAGAAGGAGAAGTGGACAACAGTGTCATACAAGAAGCTGAGGGTTCAGCCCAAGGAGCCGAGGCCGCAAAGGACTGGTAAGTCTAAAAGCAAACAAATAAAAAGATGTCTTTCTATTACAGAAGGCAGCAATCTCTCCTGTTCGTCGGAGGATGAGGCGACCGGGAAGTCCCCACGAGGGAGATAGAGGAGGAAAACGGGGGAAGAGAAGAGAGAGGCCACGACGATCACGACCCGGCCCCAGGAGACCGAGAACAGAGAAGCGGCGGAAGGGCCCCAACCCCAGGACACCAGGAGCAGTGAAACGGTCGAGGGGCTCCAGCCGCTCCAGGGGCTCCAGGGATCATCACAGCGGCCAATGGGCCCCAGCTCTGGGCAACCGGGAGCAGCGCAACGGCCGATGGGCCCCAGCTCCGGGCGACCGGGAGCATTGCAGCGGCCAATGGGCCCCAGCTCCGGGTGACCGGGAGCAGCACAAAGGCCGTTGGGCCCCAGCTCCGGGCGACCGGGAGCAGTGAACCAGCCACCGTGACCCAGTTACAGGAGACGGAGGATGCCGTGTGCCCGAAAGGGGGTGGAACGAGAAGGCCCCCCTCAACGACACCACTGGTTGCGCCACCAGAAACCCACCTCATCGCTGGATTCCTGAGCCCAGGAAAGCTGAGGCAATTCACCGAAACGGTGGGAATGAGGGGACACGAAAACGGTCAGTGACTCTAAAGACAATGGAGCTCAAACTGGCATCTTTAAACGTGTGCAGTATAAAGAGCACTGCGCGATGTGTGAACGCCTTACAGTACCTGGCCAAGGTCAAGGCAGATGTGACTTTTCTTCAGGAGTGCGGGCTGCCACACCTCCGCTGCTATCGGAGGTGGTCGCGATGGTGGCCCACGGACTGTCGGTGTGGTCGGGGGGTAATGACTGTCGTGCTTCCGGCCTGGGGATTTTGCTGCGGGGAGGGAACTTCGCCATCAATGAGGTTAGGGAGGTGGTTGGGGGGCGGCTCCTTGTGGTGGATGTTATGTACCGTGGCTCTCCGCTCCGGCTGATTAATGTGTATGCCTCACCCACGCAGAGCGAGAGGCTGGCCGTTCTCCAGCAGCTCCCAGTGCTGCTGGCCACGTCCCGGCAGCTCGTTCTGGCCGGTGACTTCAACTGCATCATTGATGCGGCTGGACGATCCGGCAGTGCCGACAGCAGACTGGACAGCACGTCCAAGTTCCTGAGGGATATGGTAAAAGATGCAAAGCTGCGCGATGCCTTCAGCGACCCTGCAGGCAGGTCCCAGCCACGGTTCACCTGGTAGAGATCGGACGGTTTAGCCCGATCTCAGATAGACTTTGTCTTCACGACGAAGGCCGTCACGGTGAGACACACTGACCTCACGCCGGTGTTCTTCTCTGACCACTGCCTCCTTCAGGCTTCCTGTCACCTACAGGAGGACCGGAAGGCAGGCAGGGGGACGTGGAAGTTAAACATGAAGCTGTTGACCACAGAGAACATCGAGGAGCTAAAGAGGGACTACGCATGTTGGAGAACGGTGAAGCCCCTCTTTGACCCCCACACTCTGGTGGGAAGCAACCAAGGAGAACATTAAGAGGTTCTTCATAAGTAAAGGGGTTCAGAGAGCAAGACAGAGTCAGAGGGAATTGTGCCAACTCTAGACGGATTTGCAACAACTGCTCCTTCTGCAGTCGAGAGGGGTGGATGTGAAGGAGGAACTTAGAGACCGGCAAGCTCGGCTCTTTACCTCTGAATGCTCCAAGATCATCTTCTAATCCAGGGTCCACCATGTGGAGCAGGATGAGACGTGCTCACGTTTCTTCTTCCATAAGGTGCACAGGGGGAGCTCTGTGATGAACAGCCTTAGGGAGGAGGACGGCTCGGTAGCATCCTCACACACAGACATGCTGAGGATCTGCAAATCCTTTTACACAGATTTGTATGACGGAAAGGCCATAGACAGTACCTCCTCCCAGAACTTCCTGTCCTCGATCACGGAGGTCTTGGAGGACAGCAAGCGGGAGAGTCTGGACCAACCACTGACCCTAGAGGAGCTGACTGGCTCCATCCATTCCTTTGACTCGAGTAAAACTCCCGGAAGCGATGGCTTACCGGCCGAGTTGTATTCGGCTCTGTGGGACTTGATGGGCCCGGACCTGCTAGAAGTGTACAACGACATGCTTCTAGCTGGTAGCATGTCAGACTCCATGAGGAAAGGCAACATCACCCTAATCTACAAGCAGAAGGGGGAGATGAAGGACATAAAGGATTGGAGACCCATAACGCTCTTGAATGTAGACTACAAGATCCTGTCTAAGGCCATCGCCAACCGGGTCAAGTCTGCTCTGGGACAGGTGATCCACCCGGACCAAACTTGTGCTGTACCTGGCAGGAAAATCTCAGACAGCCTAGCGCTGCTGAGAGATACCATCGCCTACGTGCAGGACAGACGGGTGGATGCCTGCCTAGTCAGCTTGGACCAGGAGAAGGCCTTTGACAGGATTTCGCACACGTACATGAGGGACGTGCTCTCCAAAATGGGTTTTGGGGAGGGAATCAGGAATTGGATCAAACTGCTCCACACCGACATCCGTAGTGCAGTCCAAATCAATGGGTGGGAATCAGACAGTTTCCCTGTAAGGTCTGGAGTCAGGCAGGGTTGCCCTCTCTCTCCTGTCTTGTTTGTCTGCTGTATTGAACCCTTTGCCGAATCCATCAGGAAGGATGCGAGAATAAGAGGAGTGACACTGCCCGGCAGTGGGGGCATTCAAGTAAAGACCTCCCTGTACATGGACGATGTCGCTGTCTTCTGCTCGGATCCAGGGTCGGTCCGCAGATTGATTAGTATCTGCGACCAGTTTGAGTCGGCCACGGGAGCCAGGGTGAACCGCAGGAAGAGCGAGGCCATGCTCTTTGGCAACTGGCCCGACAGATCTTCCGTCCCCTTCACCATCAAGCCTGACTTCTTGAAGGTGCTGGGGATCTGGTTTGGGGGGGCTGAGGCATGTAACAAGAATTGGCTGGAGTGGATAGCCAGGGTGGGGAAGAAGCTGGAGCTGTGGAGGCAACGCTCCCTCTCCATAACGGGAAAGAATTTGGTCATCAGGTGTGAGGTGCTCTCGGGCCTGCTGTACTTGGCACAGGTGTGGCCTGTCCCTCCTTCCTACGCCACAGGGATCACCCGGGCCGTCTTCCAGTTCATCTGTGGGTCGAGGATGGACCGGGTGCGACGGCCACAATGTACAAGTCAGCAGACAACGGGGGTAAAAGCGTGCCCAACGTCGCCCTCATCCTGATGACCACCTTCGTGTGTGGCTGCATCAGGCAGAGTGTAGAGCCAAGGCACGTGGGCACCAAGTGTCACTACTTGCTGAGGTTCTACCTGTCCCCGGTGTTGCGAAGGATGGGCCTGGCGCAGATGCCACGCAATGTGCCAGTCAGCTGGACACTGCCGCCCCATCTGTCGTCTGTGGAAAGGTTCTTCCGGACCAACACCTTTGACCACATGTCCATTGGGCAGTGGTCAGCACAGAATGTCCTGCAGGCACTGCAGGGAAAGGACTCGATGGACCCGGTGGCGTGGGTCCCTGAGCAGACTGCCCAGCTTGTCTGGGAAAATGCCTCATCGCCAGAACTCACCAACAAGCACCAAGACCTGGCTTGGCTGGCGGTGAGGGGAGCCCTCCCAGTCAGATCCTTCCTGCACCGTCGGAACCTCACTACCAGCGCACGCTGCCCTCGGGACGGCTGCTATGGAGTGGAGACGGTTGCCCACCTCTTTGCAGAGTGTGGATTTGCCCAAAGAGTCTGGAGGAAAATGCAAGGATCCCTGGTACGCTTTATTCCAAACAGCTCCGTCACAGAGGACTCTGTGATTTACGGACTGTTCCCAGGGACACATTCAGAGACTGACATCAAGTGCTGCTGAAGGGTTATCAACTCGGTGAAAGACGCTCTCTGGTCTGCCCGAGCGTTGTTCACCATCCATCAGAGCGAGATGTCCGTCGGGGAATGTTGCCGACTGGCCCACTGCAGACTGCAGGAGTACGTACTGAGGGACGCACTGAAGCTCGGTGCAGCCAATGCCAAGGCTCGGTGGGGGAGGGCCACAGTCTAAGGTCCTTCCGCTGCTGGACATGGGGGGCACTGTATGGTGGAGACGCCCCTCAAAATAAGGGAAGGTATCCCATGCCGGGGGGCCACATGAGTGGCACGGGTGGGGGATCGATTAGTAAAATTTGAAAAATGTATATAGACTGCATGGAAGAATTTGTATAGCCTCCGAAAATGTCGGATGGATTTTTCGCATGGTTGATGTATTGTAAATATTTATTACTTGAATAAAGTCTATTTTGAAATTAAAAAAAAAAAATAAAAAAATCTCAAAGTCTGATGACCTGTTGTAGTGTTGCCACACTTCCTTAAGTTCTTAAGGGGTTGGACAGGCTAGATGCAGGAAGATTGTTCCCGATGTTGGGGAGGTCCAGGACAAGGGGTCACAGCTTAAGGATAAGGGGGAAATCCTTTAGGACCGAGATGAGAAGGAATTTTTTCACACAGAGAGTGGTGGGTCTCTGGAACTCTCTGCCACAGAGGGTAGTTGAGGCCAGTTCATTGGCTATATTTAAGAGGGAGTTAGATGTGGCCCTTGTGGCTAAGGGGATCAGAGGGTATGGAGAGAAGGCAGGTACGGGATACTGAGTTGGATGATCAGCCATGATCATATTGAATGGCGGTGCAGGCTCGAAGTGCCGAATGGCCTACTCCTGCACCTAATTTCTATGTTTCCGTCTCTCTGTTGACTTTTATTTGTGGACTTTATTCAAAACCGAAGCCACAGTTTAAGAATAAGGAGTAAGCCATTTGGAACGGAGACGAGGAAACACTTTTTCTCACAGAGAATGGTGAGTCTGTGGAGTTCTCTGCCTCAGAGGGTGGAGGCTGGTTCTCTGGATGCTTTCAAAAGAGAGCTAGATAGGGCTTAAAAATAGTGGAGTCAGGGGATATGGGGAGAAGGCAGGAACGGGGTACTGATTGTGGATATTCAGCCATGATCACATTGAATGGCGGTGCTGGCTCGAAGGGCCAAATGGCCTCTACTCCTGCACCTATTGTCTATTGCAGTTCCCCAGATGTCCACAAGGGAACAATCCCAGGAATCATCGACTGGAGATTCCACCCAGGGACCATCTTCTGTTCCAGTGGGAGACACATCCTCAGGTACCAAGCCACCTCACATGTTATCACCTGTCCCTGCAGCACGCTTTTGGAGAGGACAGTAGTTTGTTCTGCAGTAGACAACAATCGCCCCTTGACTGAGGTTGGTTCAGCGAACCACTCCAGAAATGTTGCCTCACCCGCTGAGTTACTCCAGCACTTTGTGTCTTTTTTTGTAAACAGCACCTGCAGTTCATTATGTCTCCACGTGGGGTTTAGTTTTGATATACAGTGCGCCGATCAGTGAGTACGAGCATGATCCAACACACTAGGGTCAATCATATGACTCTATAAGGCAGCAACTCCACCGTTGCCCCACCGTGCAATGTGAAAGGGAGTTAAAGTGGTTAGTGGGGTGGATTGAAGACTTCAGTGAAGGGGTGTCACTTGGGCTTGGAAAATTGGGGTGAGTTTTCACGGAGGATTAGACCAGGCCAGAGCAACAGCTGAGGTGTTATGGGCACTAAAGTGGTAAAACGGTGTAAAGAATGAAAAATATCAGATCAGTGGAATGTTCAATAGTACTTTATTGTCACATGTACGGAGGAACAGTGAATTCATTTTTAGTAGTTCATTGTGTTTTACTATCCATAATCACATCTTGGATACAGTGCAAGTGTATAGAAATAGTAAATTGCACAGTACACAAAAGTCACCAGTCTTTGTAAGCACAGTTTCTTAGCCGAACCATGAAACCCCGTTGTCCTGGCGACGTTGCAGGATCGACCTGGGCAAGTGTAGGCATTGGTGTCCTCAACATCACGCACACACACAAGCACATGCACACGCATACATACAAGATGAGACAAGGGCATTCTATCCAATTTGTGGTCCCAGCCACAAAGGCAGACGTGTACAGCAATTTGTTCTTCCCACGCACTATTAAAGCATGGAATAATCTCCACCAAATCACGGTTGCCCAGCCAGATGCAACTAAATTTAATGTGGCACTTTCTTCCCAATAACCCTCTCTGGCTAAACCCCTCCCTTCACCACCTCCAGTTTAAATTCCAGTTGGAGTATTTTGGAGGACCAAGTAACCAAGAACCAGGAGACCTTGCTGCTATGCTTGGCTTGCACACCCTGCTGAGCACGGCTTGTTACAGTGGGTCTGGAATGATAGGACATGAAGATTTATTATTGTCACATGTACCAAGGTACAGTGATAATCTTTTGTTGGTGGGCAGCATGGGGGGGGGGGGGGGGGGAGATTGTGGGCAACATCAAAGGAAAGTTGTGGATTTTTTTTGTAAAACGTCAATCAATCTTTGAATCAATGAAGAAACTCGACCCTCCCTCCGTCATACACTCCCCCCCCCACCCCCCTTCTCACACACACTCCCACCCCCTCCCTTATGCAGCCCAGTCGGACTGAAGATGGTGGCGAGCAGCATTCTCTTCCAAGCAACCCCCAACGCAATATTCCACCACTCACCAGTTCCCCCAACGCAACACACTCTCTCTCCGTCTCTCTCTCTCCCCCTTGCCCCCTCTCTCTGTCGATGGTGGTGTGCAGCATTCCCCTTATGCTTCTGCTGCCGTTACCATTGGCAACGTCTCCTTCAAGCTGCTGCTGCCTTTACCATTGGCAAAGACCCATTGTCATGTCATTGTTGCACTCGGCAGCTTGTGTAAGTGAGAGCCCATTGTGATTGGTGGACTGTGAGATGGCATTGTGACTGGAAGCTGCTGGAAGACTCTCTCAGAAGCCGTTTTTGACTTAAAAAAATAAAACATTAATCATCAATAACTTGTGAAATATAGCATCAAATCTGAAGGGAAAATGATTATCGCGGCGACTGGAAAAATGTGAGTAAGATACTGTAAAAATGTCAGCGCTACCGCATAGCATTTTGGTGAAGATACAAAAACACACACACGCACACATGCGCACACACACACACACATACAAGATGAGAGTTTTTAAAGTATATAGATTATTGAGGATAATGTTTCGAGGTACTTGTCAGCATTTGATAAAATAGCCCAAAGTCAGCATCATTTTGTTATGGGGTGATCATGCCTGACAAATATGTTGGAATTCATTGAGGAAGTAACAAACAGGATAGGCAAAGGAGAGTCAGTGGATGTTGTTTGCTTAGATTATCAGAAGGCCTTTAAGGTGCTGCAAATGAAGCTGCTAAACAGCATAGGAGCCCATGGTATTAGAAGCAAGGTACTAACATGTAATAACGTTTGTCTGACTGACAGAAGGCAAAGAGTGTAAATTAAGTATGCCTTTTCTGGTTGGCTGCAAGTGACGAGTGGTGTTCCACAGCGGCCAGTGTTGATTCAACTACTTTCCATGTTGTATGTTAAAGATCGGTATATAGAATTGATGGCATTGTGTCTAAGTTGGCGGATAATATGAAGATAGGTGGAGGAGCAGTAGTACTGAGGAAGCAGAGTCTCTGTAGAAGGACTTGGACAAGTTGACAGGTTAGGGAAAGAAGTGGCAGATGGAATACAGCACAGTAAAGTGTACGGTCATGCACTTGTGAGAGACAGAATGATTAAACCACATTGTGAAGGACAGAACGCGTAAACCACCCCTGTCCTTGAGCACCACTGATAGCATTGTATGAAAGCGGGAAGAGATAGTGGAGGCAGCTGTAACCTTAAGAAACTGGCTACCAGGCTAAGGGGGAATAGTAAGATTGAACGAGAACTTACCAGTTCGAAGGTTGATCATTATTTCATGAGGAGTCGAAGTGAGGGATTTCGTGAAGAGCCCGCCGGCGCGCATGCTCGACATACTTCAAAGTAGCGGCGTGGAATCACAGAAACCAACAAAAGAAATGACTTCGGATAGTAAGATTGAAGTGACTAAGATTACCAGATGAAGGTGATTGAGGGTGGGCGAGGAGGGCACGAAATCCCTCACTTCGACTCCTCATGAAATAATGATCAACCTTCGAACTGGTAAGTTCTCGTTCAATCTTACTATTTCATTTCGGAGTCACGTGAGTGACTTCGTGAAGACTTCAAAGCTTCTGTGATTACACGCCCTGGACCACGTCCATGCAGACACACCACTACCAGGGATGGATGGGAGGAACAAACTTGCTCAAATAGATCATACTGCAAAACAAGAGCAT
This sequence comes from Raja brachyura, assembly GCA_963514005.1. The sequence continues at coordinate 67,752,827 of OY740794.1, forward strand.
ATTTGTTAATAACAAATCAAATCCCCTCATGCGGGGACATCTCCGCGTTCTTGACCTGCATTCAGCACGGCTTCTGCGAACTGTAGAGGAGCAGCAACAGGCTTGTTATAAAATCGCTGACACACAGCTTCATTAGCCCATCCTGCTATGGCGAGGATCTGGCCCATAGGCACCTTCATAATCCTTGCCATTGATGTCAATGCAGCCCTGGTGGAGTAAAACTTGAACACATTAGTGTCGATACCTGACTTACCCAAGACGACTCGAAGCCACCTGGATATCGTCTGGACTGTCACTTGATGATGAGACAAGCCGGTATCTCTCCATTCCTCTGATGCGTGCCGTCACCTTGACCTAGTGACGAATACGTGAGGCTGAACACAGCCTAGCATCTGCGGGGTATGCCGGGAACTTCAGCTGCAGCCCTGTGCACCCAGGTCTATGCTGCTTTAGTAGCTCATCAACGACGAAGACTACTTCCATAGGGGTAGATATCATCCTGTCAACACATCGTTTGTGTAGTGTTTGTACCCTCTGCTGAAGTCAGCGCTAGTAACGTCACCAGTTTCATGATGAGTTTGTCCAGTTGGATCCCTTCCATGGGAGACCACGTCCTGAGCAGGTTTAATACGTCCCTGACATCCCAGGTGATATCATAGCGTGGTGTAGGCGGATTCATATTGAATATACCCCGCATGAGTCTGGACACTAGCCTGTTGGATCCTACCTCAATCTTGAGATAGAATGATAGCGCGCTCCTGGCGCTGTTGATGGCACTGTAACTTAAGTGTTGATCATGGTACAACCCCGCGAGGAATTCCAGGACGTCAGTTATTGTCACGTCATCGTACGTGATGCGAGAGCGGCTGCAGTAGGCTCCCACTTCTTAATCTGCGAGCGGTATCTTCGCCTTGTTGACTCTCGACATGACGCCCCGATGGTATCCAATGGTCTGAGTTGAGAGGCCGTATTGGACTAACGGCCTGTTCAGAACCTGCAAGCCAACAAATTAAGTAGCCATGGCAGGGATGCGGCTCCCCTGAGACAGGGTGAGTAACCAATTCTGGGCAACCCTTCAAAAGGACCCAAGGTTCCATTGAGCATGTCAAAGACCACCGGACACCAAGGCCGTGTAGGCCAGTCAGGTATAATAAGGATGCCCTTGGCAGCATCTGCCTGAATCTTTCGCAGTACCCGACTGATGAGGCAAAACGAGGGGAATGCATAGAAAAACCAATTCCCCCAGTCCAGCGAGAATGCATCTAGCGCTATTGCCCCAGGATCTGGTTCCCATGAAACGTATGTTGATACCTGATGGTTCAACCGTGACGCAAAAGGTCAATGTCCGGTTTACCAAATTTGGCTGTGACTTTAGCAAAAATTTCAGGATGCAACATCCATTCAATATTGTCATTGAATTTGCGTGACCTGGTGTCCGCCACAGTATTAAGCTCACCTGGCAAATAGGTAGCTGAAATCCAAAATCTCTTTGAATACACCAGAGCCAAATTGAGTTAGCCAATTTGTCACATGAAACTGACCTGGTACCACCCATATGGTTTAAATATGCCACAGCTGTGATGTTGTCTATTTGGAAACGGACGTGTGCTCCAACAAGCTTGGAACAATACACACGAAGTCCGTGGAATGCTGCCAGCAACTCCAAATAGTTAAACCCTTGAGTCAAGAACATCGTTGACTCAAGGGTGTCCCATCTGCCCCCACAACGAGAGAAATTATCTGTAGCTCCCCAGCCATTGGAGCTTGCATCAGTCTGCAAATATACCACCGGATTAGCCTCCCTGATGGGCTTGAATGAGCTGCTAATGTGACACACCCACCATTGCAACTCATTTATTGCTTCGGACGGCAGCTGCATTGATCGATCATAATGACCAGCGTTCCATTTTAACGCAGTAATTTTAGCTCTTTGCAAATTCTGATAATGCAAAGGTCCATATCGTGCTGCCGGAAACAAAGCCACTAGCTTGCCAATTACTGTGGCTGTATGCCGAATCGATGGTATATTGGTGCCAATTAAATCTCTGCACACCTGAGTGACCTCCTCAATTTTGTTAATTGGTATGGTTTCCCTCATGCTCATTGAGTTCACCGTGAACCCTAGGTAATTAATTACCTGGGCAGGGCAGAACTTCGATTTCTCTGGATGGACAATGAATCCCAATTGTTGAAATATATTGACAGCAGCTGCAACAACCTGTTCAGCCAATTCCAGGGTGTGGCCCACAATAAAGATATCATCTAAATAGGCCATTACTATATGATGTCGTTGTCTCAAATAAGCCATGATTGGCTTCACCAATTTAGTGAACAATCTAGGGGCTGTAGTGAGCCCATTAGGCAAAGCCTTATACTGCCAAAGTTGCCCCATCCAGATAAATTTCAAAAACCTTCTATCATATTTCTGGATGGATACTGAATAATATGCATCCCTCAAATCGATGTATGCCATAAAGCAACCATGAGAAACCAATGATTTGGCTGTTTCAAACGTATCCATTTTAAAATGAGTATATGTTACAAACGTATTCAAACGGGTTAGATCAATAATAACACGACAGCCTCCATCCTCCTTAGGTCTAGTGAATATCTTCGAAACAAATTCAACTGGCTCATGCACCATTTTCTCAATCCTTAAAATGTCCTTGTAACCTGCTACCTGTTCTGCAGCATATAATTTAAACATTCGACCGGGCATGTGCTGGGATGGAGGAATGTCGCCATTAATAAACTCAATTTTATGCCCCTGAATATTCTGCAACACACACTCGTCACCAGTAAATTTACCCATGCACCCAAAAACAACCGAAGGCGACCACCAACATGTGAAGTTAAACAAAGAGTAAAGAGAAAACCAGACCCCCTCACCTCCATGGTTACCGGCGGTCCTTGACATGTGTGGGTGGCCGTGGAGGTGCTGGGTTGGCTTGAGGGCGCGGCGTCTTCGTTTCCCACCAAGGTCTCTGCCGACCCTGTGCTAAAAAAGACCCTTGGTGCTGGTCTGGTGTTGTTGTCGTTGTGGAGCTAGAGGGTGGGTCCTCCTCGAGGTACTGGCAAACCCTCATGAGCGAATGTATGGAGCTTTTGAGCCTGACGGTGTGGGGCACTCTGAGAGCGCATGATCCCCACCGTCTTGGCTTGTTCGTCAAGCTCTTTGACTCTCTTCGAGAGGTCTCACCAAAGAGCTGACGGGGCGGAGGCGGCGGCGGTGGTTTGCACAATCCTGCAAACTTCGGGTTGAGCGCTGGGCGGATGCTGTTCTTGCGGAACCCGTTGATTTCGTGCTGGGTCGCGCACAGAAGGGCCAGAGCATCTTCCTGGTCCAAATTCAGTTCGTCCCCGTCCACTGACCGCGCAAAGGCGGTAATACCGGCCGTGAGGAGTTTCAGGATCCGCTGCAATTTTAGCTCCTGTTGACGGATAGCCGCAGTGATGTTGCCCCATATTGGCGTATTGACCACAGGCACGTTGAGGGAGTTGCAGTGTGATGGAGCCTTGTGACGGCTCATAGCGTGGATGAGGACTTCTTCCTGCAGCACCTGATTATTAAGAAAGTCCACTATGGCTGCCAGTTTTGTATTTAGAGGAAGTCCAGATGAATGTGGAGCCGCGAATTTGGTCGCCACATCCAAGGGTTGCTCCGCTGGCACCTCCAACGGAGGTGGTACGGGATCCACCAGAATCTCCTCGTCCTGCTGCTCCAGGCTGATAGTGGATGTTGGTGAAGACGCCCTGTGCCTGTTGCTGCCCTGCTGTTGTTGACGTTGAAGCAGGAGCTCCAGCAGCCGCTCCATACGGTCAATACGCCCTTCACCCTGAACACTCAGGTGGTCGGAGTCCTCCGGCTCTGAAAAGAAAACCGGGTTCCTGTCATCGGCCCGCACCTCGTCGAGGCCCTGCCGGTGCCGGTAGTTGTCGCTGACAGCCGCCGAGGCGAACTGCGCGATTCCTGCGCGGGCGTGTTCAACCGCCTTCGTTTAGCGGGAGCTGAAGCCGCTGCCACTAAGGACACTTGCGGCGTGGTGTCGGCACCAGCCGAAGCATGGCTGCCTGGGGCCCGCGCAGTCTTGCCGGCTGCCCACATCGTGGACCTTGCCAGCGCATGGTCTCGCCCACCAATCCATGGGGGGCTCGGCGACCGTGACGAGACCTGACTCAACCGACCTGTACCGGCGTCGAGAGTCGGGGTGTGCCGGCTGGACCTCACAGCCACCCCGGGTCTCGCCCTGGAACCTGACCGCTCCTCCGTGTCAGGCAATGCCTTAGCCCTAACAGGGTTAGGCTTCTGGGCTCCTGCCCTCCCCCTTCTCGGAGCCGTGGAACGGGCCGTGCAGCCACACGCACCCTGCTCCAGGTCGCCAGCGAGCCCGCTGACAACCTGACTGCCATGGCAGGGTCCCCCTGCTCTGGTGGCACACCACACTCCTCCTCTGGAACTCCTCCGAGCTGTGGTGTGCTGGCGGATCCGGACCTGTAAAACAGGGCTTACCCCAGTCTCCGCCTGAGTCCCGGCCTGCGCTGCAGTCGGAACTGTTGACCGGGGACTTCTCCAAACATCCTCCGGTCCATCGATCTCCCATCCATGTTCTTGCTGCAAGAAAACATCGCATAGCAAGAACCACCAACTTAAGGTAAGATACTTACCTCCGTGGCCCCTTGTGAAGGGCTGGCGAGGAGCGCGCTCCACCGCCAGCCGTCGCAGCAACGCGGTACGACGATATGTCGAGCATGCGCGCCGGCGGGCTCTTCACGAAGTCACTCACGTGACTCCGAAATGAAATAATGAGTCATGTGCATAAATACTGCGCTTGCTTAATGAGGTAAATGAATATTACATATACGCCCCTAATCAGGAAACTGCTAATTACCATGAACATGCGATGTATGATCCACAATGCTACACCTCAACGCTCTGGTTGGAAGGAGCCAGAAGGGGAGGCTGATCCAACAAAATCATGTTGTATAAGGGTATTTTCTTGGTCTCGGTTTGGAGAGGCAACCGGCTCTGCAGACTCGTAAATAAAGCATTTCTTGTTTCCACAAATTTGTCTCTGGCATCGTGATTGTGAACACTGAAATACATCTCACACACATTGGTAGAAGGAATACTGTGAACGTTTAGACTATTTTCTAAATGGTGAGAGGATTAATAAATCTGAAGAAAATGCTGGAGTAACTCAACAGGACAGGCAACATCTCTGGAGAGAAGGAATGGATGACGTTTCTGGTCAAGACCGTTCTTCAGACTGATAATAAATCTGAGTTGGGAGTATGGAATGCTGATGCAGGATTCCCAATAGATTAACTTGCAGGTTGAATCGTTAGTAAGGAAGGCAAATGCAATGTTAGCATCCTTTTCAAGAGGACTGGAATGTTAAACAAATTATATAATGCTGAGGCTTTATAAGGAACGGGTCAGATCAGCAGGATATTGTGGACACTTTCTGGCCCCATATCTGAGGAAGGATGTGCTGACATTGGAGAGGCTCTATATGTTTATATCAGTGACCCCGTGGATGATAAATGATGAGGAGTGTTTGCTGGCACTGGGCCTGTAGTCACTGGAGATTAGAAGGACAAGGAGGGGGGGGTGGGGGGGATCTCATTGAATCTTACCCAATAATGAAAGGCTCAGGCAGAGAGGAAGTGGGGAAGATATTTCCAGTAGAGGGAGAATTTAGGAACAGAGGGCACATCCCGAGGATAAAAGGACGTAGCTCTAGCATGGAATTGAGGAAGAATTTATTTAGCCTAATTCTGACCCTATGCCATATGGTCTTCTGGTTGTTTGTTTGGGGTTGGACGTTCCTCCTTCAGATATTGGTGATGTTTGTGGTCTTGGTGACACCTCCTGTCTCTCCAGCCTTTTCCTTTTTCCCCGCATTCCTCAATTCTCTTCCAGATCTGCAGTTGGACACCACTCAGGCACCCGAAGGGAACCACGACTGGAGACCCTGGTCCCGTTTGACCAACGCCCCAGCAGGGTCTGAAAGCTCAGGAATCAATAATGGGATCATTGATGGGAACGCCGCTCCCCATGGTCAGTCCTGAAGCTGGACCCCACTCGGACTGCCCAGTCAGAGGTTAAGGAGGGAGAGTCACTGGGGAAGAAAGGGTCAGCGAGTGGTCTAGGTTTCTCTAGAGCTTGAAGTCATCCATTTCCTGCCCATCCTAGTGGCATATTTTCATGATTCCACTCTCACTTTCCCATCTCTTCACTTGTTCCAGGGCCCGAGGGTGCTGGACCTGATGGACACAAAGAGTCAACAACTGGAGAGCCCAGCGGGGCACTGTCCACAGCCCCAGAGGAAGAGACGTGTTCAGGTATCAGGTCTTGTGTGTGGTGGGGTCGTCAATCAGTCAGTGCCTAGTGTCACCCCGTGTGGTCATCAGTCAGTGCCTAGTGCCACCCCGTGTGGTCATCAGTCAGGCCCAGTGTCCAGTGTCACCCCGGGTGGTCATCAGTCAGGGCCCAGTGTCACCCTGTGTGGTCATCAGTCAGGGCCCAGTGTCCAGTGTCACCCCGTGTAGTCATCAGTCAGGCCCAGTGTCCAGTGTCACCCCGTGTGGTCATCAGTCAGGGCCCAGTGTCCATTGTCACCCCGTGTAGTCATCAGTCAGGCCCAGTGTCCAGTGTCACCCCGTGTGTTCATCAGTCAGGGCCCAGTGTCACCCCATGTGGTCATCAGTCAGGGCCCAGTGTCCAGTGTCACCCCGTGTAGTCATCAGTCAGGCCCAGTGTCCAGTGTCACCCCGTGTGGTCATCAGTCAGGCCCAGTGTCACCCCGTGTGGTCATCAGTCTGGGCCCAGTGTCACCCCGTGTGGTCATCAGTCAGGGCCCAGGGTCCAGTGTCACCCCGTGTGGTCATCAGTCAGGGCCCAGTGTCACCCGGTGTGGTCATCAGTCTGGGCCCAGTGTCACCCCGTGTGGTCATCAGTCAGGGCCCAGTGTCCAGTGTCACCCCGTGTGGTCATCAGTCAGGCCCAGTGTCACCCCGTGTGGTCATCAGTCTGGGCCCAGTGTCACTCCGTGTGGTCATCAGTCAGGGCCCAGTGTCCAGTGTCACCCCGTGTGGTCATCAGTTGGTGCCCAGTCAGTACCGTGGGCCATATCTGTCAGACTGGGTCCCTCTGTCATTGTGTTGTCTAGGTTCCTGCCCTTGTCTCCACCACCACTACCATCACACTGTCACAGACTGGGGCCCGCGGACCTTGTCTGCTCACACAGCCGAGTGACGGACGTTCTCTCCCACTTCCAGCCACCTGGCTGCTGACGGAGGAGGAGTGCGAGAGGTTGATCAGCGAGGCACAAGTGCTGTTTGTGGGGGACCAGGACCTGGGATCGCCCGAGGACACGAAGGCCTATCTCCGGGAGGTGAGAGTTTACCCGTCGCTACCCCCAGACCCGACAACTGTGTTCAGTGACCCTCACCCTCCCTCCTCACTCAGTGACCGTTCGCAGGCGAACGGACCCCAGTCAGTCTCTCCCCCCCGTTCCCAGTCAGTCTCTCCCCCCCGTCCCCAGTCAGTCTCTCCCCCCCGTCCCCAGTCAGTCTCTCCCCCCCGTCCCCAGTCAGTCTCTCCCCCCCGTCCCCAGTCAGTCTCTCCCCCCCGTCCCCAGTCAGTCTCTCCCCCCCGTCCCCAGTCAGTCTCCCCGTCCCCAGTCAGTCTCCCCCAGTCAGTTTCCCCGTACCCAGTCAGTATCAATAGACAATAGGTGCAGGAGTAGGCCATTTGGCCCTTCGAGCCAGCACCGCCATTCAATGTGATCATGGCTGATCGTCATGATGTCCCCAGTCAGCCTCCCCGTCCCCAGTCACTCGCCCCCATCTCCACCCTGTCTCCCCCCACCATGCCCTGTGCATAACCCTCCCATCACCAGTCAGTCCTTTGGTTATGGGGTGGGTGTATCCACATGGTGGAGGAGGGGGTAAATATATCCCCACGATGGAGGTGCAGAGGAGGGGTAAATATATCCCCACGGTGGAGGAGGGGTAAATATATCCCCACGATGGAGGTGCAGAGGGGTAAATATATCCCCACGGTGGAGGAGGGGTAAATATATCCCCACGATGGAGGAGGTGTGAGGGGATTCTCCAGGATGGAGGAGTGGTGGTTTGGAATCCTTTGCATTCAGGTGGAAGATGCTTCTTAGATCCACTGTGGTGGGGGCGTGCGCTCGTGCGCGTGTAAACTTGTGGACATTCCCCTGGGTGGGGAGTTCCCCCGTTGTGTGGACGAGGGGATTTCCATGGTGGGTGAGGAAGGAGCTTCCCCTGGTGTTGGAGGAGGTGGTGTTATGTCCAATCCTGTGGTTGGACAGTGGGAGGTAGAACCTTTACACAGTTTATGAGGGGGGTGATTTGGAAGGTATGTGTGCTCCTGGTGTTGTGGGGATGGAGTTGGTGCTGGGAGCAGGGATCCTCCTGGTGAAGGGTTCTGCTGGTGTTGTGGGGATGGAGTTGGTGATGTTAAGGGGAGGGAATCCCCTGGTGTTTAGTGACGGGTTCTGCGGTGGTGGAGGAAGGACTAGTGCTCCTCCATCATGTGCCACGATCCCTCACATTGCGGTCCCACCCTCACCATCCACTGCTCTGGTCCAGTTACGTGAGATGCTGAGGAAGCAGCTCCCCTGCAAACAAGTCAAGCCCAAGGGTCAACAGACCGGAAAACAGGAGAAAAGGGGAAAGATCTGAGCAGAAAATCCTGCATTCGGATCATCAACATGAGATTGGGCGAGGGTGGGGTGGAGTGGGGAAGGTTAGGCAGGTGGGGTGTGGGGTGGGTTGGGGGTGTGAAGATGATGTGGGGTGAGTATAGGGTTGGGGTGGACTGTTGGACAGTGTGGGTGTGGGATGGGGTGGATGTGGGGTGGGCTGTTGGGCAGTGTGGGGTGGGATGGGCTCTTGGACAGTGTGGGGTGAGGTGGGTGTGGGCAGTGTGGGGTGGGGTGGATGTGTGGTGGACTGTTGGACAGTGTGGGGTGGTGTGGGTGTGGGATGGGGTGGATGTGCGGTGGGCTGTTGGGCAGTGTGGGGTGGGATGGGCTCTTGGACAGTGTGGAGGTGGTGTGGGTGTGGGATGGGGTGGGGTGGGCTATTGGGCAGTGTGGGGTGGGCTGTTGGACAGTGTTGGTGTGGGTGTGGGAGGGGCTCTTGGACAGTGTGGGGTGAGGTGGGTGTGGGCAGTGTGGGGTGGGGTGGATGTGCGGTGGGCTGTTGGGCAGTGTGGGGTGGTGGTGGTTTGACAGGAATCCAAGCTAATATTGTTGATGACATATCCTCTTTAATTCTGCCAATTACACAGTTGATTATTTCTCAATGACGTGATTGAATGTAATCATGAGTTTAATTCTCTGATCTATTCCTGCAATGTCTCAATATTTCTGATGCATCTGACGGTACACAGTTTGTTCAAGATTAATATATTTCTATTTGTTTGTTCAGCTGTAATGCAACTTTAATTTACTAATGTTATTAAAAGTAAAACAATAAAAATACAAAGTAAATCCACGCACGTCAGTTAATTTGCTGATAAAGGAGACCGCTGGAAATCGACTGCAGAATACGGCTTGTATTCACTGGAGTTTAAAAGGATGAGGGGGATCTTATCGAAACACATAAAATTATAAAAGGACTGGACAAGCTAGATGCATGAAAAATGTTCCCATTGTTGGGTGAGTCCAGAAGCAGGGGCCACAGTCTTAGAATAAAGGGGAGGTCATTTGAGGTGAGAAAATACCTTTTAACCCTGAGAGTTGTGAATTTGTGGAATTCCCTGCCACAGAGGGCAGTGGAGGCCAAATCACTGGATGGATTTAAGAGAGTTAGATAGAGCTCTAGGGGCTAATGGAGTCAAGGGATATGGGGAGAAGGCAGACATTGTGTTCATGGCAGGCATTGTGTTCATGGCTGATCGTCCCCAATCAATAATTGATTGGGGACGATCAGCCATGAACACAATGAATGGCGGTGCTGGCTTGAATGGCCAAATGGCCTCCTCCTGCACTATTTTCTATGTTTCTATGATGGCCACACACCTGGTCATGCTGCTGACAGTGAGGAGGGTTATCTAGGGTATAGGATGATGGTGAATAGTTGGTCAAATTGTCAGGGCAATGGCGATGGAACATAATGCTGACAATTCCTGTGTGAGTCCTGCCTTTTGGTTCTCCCAGCCTGTGAGCTGATTCAATGAGGGAGGATCACTAACAGTGGAACATACCTTTGGGCCTGAGATACGTGAGAATCACCCACATACCCACCACCAACCTTTGGGAGGTTGAATGAAAGGGGGAGTGTGCAGTAATTACATGAACCTAAACACCATTCATATGCAGCAGGATCTTGGAGTTCAAGTTCACAGCTCGCTGATGGTGACAGCACAAGTAGATAGGGTGGTAAAGAAGGCGTATGATGTGCTTGCCGTTATTGCTAGTGTAATTGATTGGAAGAGTCAGAAAGTTTTCATGCTGCCCTTTGGACTTTTGGTAAACTACATTTGGAAGGATCCTCCCCATTACAGGAAGGACGTGGACACATTGAAGAGGGTGCAGAGGAGGTATGGGGGTACGGAAGATGGAGTTGAAGGGGAAGTGACCTCAGGAAAAATTACAAAAGATTCTCGAATTAATGGGAAGGAAAGCTCGAGAAGGGACAACAGAGTAAGGTCAGGGCCAATTGCGAGCGGTGCGAGGGGGGGGGAGTGAATACGGAGGTCAAAGTACTGTATATGAATGTGCGAAGTATAAGGAATAAAGTGGACGAGCTTGAGGCTCAGTTAGAAATTGGCAAGTGTGATGTTGTGCGAATTACCGAGACATGGTTGCAAGAGGGCCAGGGCTGGAAACTGAATATTCAAGGGTATACGTCCTATCGAAAAGACAGACAGGTGGGCAGAGGGGGTGGGGTTGCCCTGTTGGTGAGGAATGAAATTCAGTCCCTTGCAAGGGGTGACATTTAAACAGGAGATGTGGAGTCAGTATGGATAGAACTAAGGAATTGTAAGGGTTAAAAGACCCCAATTGGAATAATCTACAGGCCCCCAAACAGTGGCCTGGACATAGTGCGTTAAATCAGGAGTTAAAATTGACATTTAATGTAATGCTGTGGTTGTTATGGGAGATTTCAACATGCAGGTAGACTGGGAAAATCAGGTTGGTACTGGACCCCAAGAAAGGGACTTTGTAGTGTGCCTTTGTGATGGATTCTTAGAGCAGCTTGTATTCTAGCCTACCAGGGAGAAAGCAATTCTGGATTTAGTGGTATGTAATGAACCGGATTTGATAAAGAACCTCGAGGTTAATGAGCCATTTGGAGGTAGTGACCATAACATGTTCAGGTTTCATCTACAATTGGAGAAGGAGAAGGGTAGGACGGGAAGGGAATGAAGGGGTATGGTCTGAGTGCAGGTAGATGGGACTAGGAGAAAATAAATGGTCGGCACGGACTAGAAGGGCCGAGAAGGCCTGTTTCCATGCTGTAATTGTTATATGGTTATATGGTAGATTGGAGGTGTCAGTGTTACAGCTGAATAAAGGAGACTATGGGGCCATGAGGGATGAGCTGGCCAAAGTTGACTGGAAAGATACACTAGCAGGGATGACAGTATAACAAAAATGGCAGGTATTTCTAGGAATAATACAGAAGATGCAGGAGCAGTTCATTCCTAGCAGGAAGAAAGATTCGAAGGATACTAAGGGGCGACCATGGCTGACAAAGGACGTCAGAGACAGTATAAAAATTAAAGGGAAGAAGTACAACGTAACAAACAAAGAAGTACAACGGGATGCAAGAGGATTGGATAATGTTTAACGAACAACAGAAGATATCTAAAAAGACAACTCGGGGTGAAAAGATGAGGTACGAAGGTAAGCTAGTCAAGAATATAAAGCAGGATAGTAAAAGCTTCTTTAGGTATGTGAAGAGGAAAAACATGGTTAAAACCTAAGTTGGACCCTTGAAGACCGAAAAAGGTGAATTAATTATGGGGAACAAGGAAATGGCAGATGAGTTGAACAGGTACTTTGGATCTGTCTTCACTAAGGAGGACACAAACAATGTTCCTGATATAGTAGTGGCCAGAGGATCTGGGGTGACGGAGAAGCTGAAGGAAATCAACATTAGGCAGGAAATGGTGTTGGATTGGACTGAAGGCTGATAAATCCCCAGGGCCTGATGGTCTGCAGGTCTGCATCCCAGGGTACTTAAGGAAAGGGCTCTAGAAATTGTGGATGCATTGGTGATGATTATCCAATGTTCTATAGATTCAGGATCAGTTATTGTGGATTGGAGGGTAGCTAATGTTATCCCACTGTTTAAGAAAGGCGCGAGAGAGAAAGCAGGGAATTGTAGACCAGTTAGCCTGACATCAGTGGTGAGGAAGATGCTGGAGCAATTATAAAAGATGAAATAGCCGCACATTTGGATTGCAGTAACAGGATCGGTCCGAGTCAGCATGGATTTACGGAGGGGAAATCATGCTTGACTAATCTTCTGGAATTTTTTGAAGATGTAACTAGGAAAATGGACAAGGGAGAGCCAGTGGATGTAGTGTACCTGGACTTTCAGAAAGCATTTGATAAGATCCCACATAGGAGATTAGTGGGCAAAATTAGGGCACATGGTATTGGGGGTAGAGTGCTGACATAGATAGAGAAGTGGTTGGCAGACAGGAAACAAAGAGTAGGGATTAACAGCTACATTTCAGAATGGCGGGCAGTGACTAGTGGGGTGCCGCAAGGCTCAGTGCTGGGACCACAGCTATTTACAATATACATCAATGATTTGGATGAAGGGATTCAAAGTAACATTAGCAAATTTGCAGATGATACAAAGCAGGGTGGTAGTGTGAACTGTGAGGAGGATGCTGTGAGAATGCAGAGTGGCTTGGACAGGTTGGGGGAGTGGGCAGATGCATGGCAGATTAAGTTTAATGTGGATAAATGTGAGGTTATCCACTTTGGTAGCAAAAACAGGAAGGATGATTATTATCTAAATGGTGTCAAGTTGGGAAAAAGGGAAGTACAACGGAATCTGTGGGTCCTTGTTCATCAGTCCATGAAAGTAAGCATGTAGGTACAGCAGGCAGTGAAGAAAGCGAATGGCATGTTGGCCTTTATAACAAGAGTCGTCGAATATAGGTCTTTCTGCAGTTGCATAGAGCCCTAGAGAGACCACACCTGGAGTATTGTGTGCAGTTTTGGTCCCCTAATTTGAGGAAGGACATTCTTGCTATTGAGGGAGCCCAGCATAGGTTTACAAAGTTAATTCCCGGGATATGTCATATGCTGAGAGAATGGAGCGGCTGGGCTTGTATGCTCTGGAGTTTAGAAGGATGAGAGGAGATCCCATTGAAACATATAAAATTGTTTAGGGTTTGGACATGCTAGAGGCGGGAAACATGTTCCTGATGTTGGAGGAGTCCAGAACCAGGGGCCACAGTTTAAGAATAAGAGGCAAGCCATTTAGAACAGAGATGAGTAAATACTTTTTCTCACAGGTAGGTTCTCTGGATGCTTTCAAGCGAAAGCTAGATAGGGCTCTTAAAATAGCGGAGTCAGGGGATATGGGGAGAAGGCAGGAACGGGGTACTGATTGTAGGTATGTTACAAAACTTACCTTTAGCGGTGCTGCAGTTCCGCCGCTGGCCGTGTGCGTGACTTTGGCACCTTTAGGGGGGGAGGGGCGGGGTTAAAATGCGGGTTTCTCCATGCAATCTGGAGCTTTCTGTTGTCGGAGTGCGATCTATCTCTGGAGATGCGTTGCGACTGCTGGTAAGTCCGTTTTTTTTAATAAATAGCCCGACTACTTCATCACTGCAGTAAAATTAGCTCCTAATGCCGTGAACGCCGACAACGGGGACCGATTTTACGTAGGGGACAGGTAAGTGAAAGCTGTTTATTTTTACATATAAACAGTATAAAGGGGACTTTAATAAATATTTCATGTTGCGAAACTGTGATTTAGCCCCCATACGAACCGGCAGAAAATTTCCTGCCGATATTGGGCTTAAATTCACCGCAACGTTCTAATCCATCGCGTTCCAGAAAATCTCACTCACAAGCTGTTTAAAATGCCCATTAATTTACAGGCATTTAACACTGAATTCCTTCAATTTGGCCTATAAATTAATGACAATTAGATTTAAAAATCATGTTATATTGTGAATTATTGTGTGACTGTTAATTGGACACTTAGGCTTTAAATTGTTTTTAATTTTTTCTTAAGAAATGGATAGATGTTTAGATCTAGTAATTGAATTTTGTAATTGGCTGCAATTGGGTAACTAACTAATTATATGCTTTAATTTCAGGTCATCCAAGTAAGATTGTTTCATATTTGTTTCAGAATACTTCAATCTATAATAACTGAAAATTTCTTTAAGTTCTCTTAAATTTTAAGGAAGTTATGGGCTTTTGACTGTCCTCGATCACAACTTTTGTGTCAAGTCAATAGAAAAGCAATAGGAAGCAAGTTGCTAATTTCCGAGTATGGGAATGGCCCTAACTTTTTTAATACTGAAGATATGAAAGTTAATTAGGTGTCCAATTAAACTTATTTTTATGCTTTATCATTTGCAGACTTGATTTTTAAAATCTCAAAATGTTGTAACAATGCTACAGATTGTGGATGATCAGCCATGATCACATTGAATGGCGGTGCTGGCTCGAAGGGCCGAATGACCTACTCCTGCACCTATTATCTATTGTCTATTAAAACATACAGTACAGGCATGAGCCCTCAGCCCCACAATGCTAATGCCACTCATATTTACCTCTGATTGTGCAGAATCCATTCCTTGCACATTAATGTCTTAATGTCCGGAAGTGGCGGCGCTGCAAATTATTTTTGGTTTGTTAGGTTGTGTATGTGTGGGGGGGGGGGGGGAGAAACGGGGTTTTAGTCTCTCCCTTCGGGGGGATGCGACTTTTCTTGTTGTGTCCCCCGACACCGTCTCCGTCTGTGCTGAGGCCCTGATGGCGGAGCTGGCGGCCTCCAGCTTCCAGCAGCGGCGGCGGCAGCACGGCTTCGGAGCTTCAGCGGCAACCTGGCTTCGGAGCTGCGGTGCTCCAGCGACGACCTGGCTTCCGGGGATGCGGTGCTCCAGCGACGTTCCGGCGGCGACCTGGCTTTCGGGGCTGCGGTGCTCCAGCGACGACCTGGCTTCCGGGGCTGCGGTGCTCCAGCGACATTCCGGCGGTGACCTGGCTTTCGGGGCTGCGGTGCTCAGGGACGTTCCAGCGGCAACCTGGCTTTCGGGGCTGTGGTGCTCCAGTGGCGACCTGGCTTCGGGGATGCGGTGCTCCAGCGACGTTCCGGCGGCGACCTGGCTTTCGGGGCTGCGGTGCTCCAGCGACGACCTGGCTTCCGGGGCTGCGATGCTCCAGCGACATTCCGGCGGTGACCTGGCTTTCGGGGCTGTGGTGCTCCAGCAGCGACCTGGCTTTCGGGGCTGCGGTGCTCCAGTGACGTTCCAGCGGCGACCTGGCTTTCGGGGCTGCGGTGCTCAGGGACGTTCCAGCGGCAACCTGGCTTTCGGGGCTGTGGTGCTCCAGTGGCGACCTGGCTTCGGGGATGCGGTGCTCCAGCGACGTTCCGGCGGCGGGCCCTGTGGCGGTGTTCCGGCGACAGTGGTGGCGGCGGCCCGGTTTCGGAGGCTCAGCCGCGGGCCTGGTGGACAGCAGCATCGGAAGCCTGGATCTCCTCAGCGCAGAGGGAGAATAAGGAGGGAAGAAGACAGAGACTCTAAGACTATTGCCTTCCACCACAGTGAGGAGGTGTTTGGTGAACTCACTGTGGTGGATGTTAATTTTGTGTTTATTCTGTGGTTTTGTTATTTTTATATATGTATGACTGCAGGCACGAAATTTCGTTCAGACCGAAAGATCTGAATGACAATAAAGGCTATTCATTCATTCAAAAGCCTTTTGACCATCTCTGTCTGCAGCATCATCCCTGCAGAGTGTTCCAGGCACCCGCCATCTTTGTGCTACCGCACCCGCTGAGTTTCCGCAGCATTTTGTGTCGCCGCTTGTTCCTGTTCCCGCTCCCGCTGCACGTGTCCAACCGCCAACCGCCGCTTGTTACCGCTGCAAGTGTCCAACTGCCAACCGCCGCTTGTTACCGCTGCACGTGTCCAACCGCCGCTTGTTACCGCTGCACGTGTCCAACCGTCAACCCCTCTCCCGCTGCACGTGTGCAACCGCCGCTCCCGCGCCCGCCGACCTCACCTGCCCTCAGCAAGATGGCCGCCGACTGCCGACCTTACAACAATGGCCGCCTGCTGCCGACCAATCAGCGGCCCTGCCCTCACGAAGATGGCTGCCCGCCCGCTGGTCCCGCCCCTGGCCGAGTCTGCCCATCGACCGCATGAAAATGGCGGCGGGCGGAGAAGCGGTAGTTGGTGACGTCGCTGAGGTAAATAATGTTGTAAATAAATCATCAGCGGAGTGAGCGGGATCGTCAATGTGGAGGAGAAGTGAGGTAAATAATGTTGTAAATAAACCAGCAGCGGGGTCGTCAATGTGGGGGAGAGGTGAGGTAAATAATGTTGTAAATAAACCAGCAGCGGGGTCGTCAATGTGGGGGAGAGGTGAGGTGAGTGTCCACATCCACCACACGTGCGTGTGTGTGTGTGGGGGTGTGGGGGTGTGGGGGGTGTGGGGGGTGTGGGGGGTGGGGGGGGGTGGGGGGGGGTGGGGGGGGGGCAAACTCACTCCCTCCCCCTCTTATGCACTCGCCTCAATAACGTTATAAATACATAAATACATACACCAGCAGCGAAATGAGCGAAATAAACCCGGTAAATCTGGGGGAGACAGACAGAGCTGAGGTCAATCTCCACATAAACTGAAGAAGGGTCTCGACCCGAAACGTCCCCTATCGCCTTCGCTCCTTAGATGCTGCTGCACCCGCTGAGTTTCTCCAGCCTTTTGTGGACCCTTCACATAAACTACACGTCTGGGGGAATAAAACTGGGCTCAATAATATAAATTCACCGTCTTGTGAGGTATAAAAAATCACAAACGCTGTTTGAGGCAAAGTCAGGCAAAGAAGCTTTTATTAAAATAATATTCTGCAGAATAGGTGCCTCTCCTTTGCTGTTCCCTAGAGGCACACCAAAGTCTGGAAAGTAAAGTCCCTTTATACACACAATTCTGCTGGCTTAACCTCCCCTATGGCTCTTCCCAATCAGAGCACTGAGGTGCGCAGTCTATAGGTACGTCCCCCAGTACCTGCCACATCATACATCGCAGGTTCATACATGTGCATGGTAATGAGCAGTTTCTCAACCAGTGGCGTGTAAGTAATATTCATTTAGTTCATTAAGCATGCTCAGTTGCAATTGACCTGGCCTAGTTTCTTGTATTTTAATTGAAAAGCTAATATCTGGTGAGTTTGTTACTATTTATCTCGAATTTCTCTCTGTTCTATATATCGTTACTTTCTATTCTACTAACAGTCTGGCTTTGTTGAAACTTTATTTCTTCCTAAGCTATATTTTTCTATTCCTAGTTTAAATCAACCATGTCTGTAACCCCTTCTCACAATCCATCATTTTTCTTTTTCCCACGCAACTTTTTGATTTACACTATATCCTCCTTTTCTAATGCTATCAACAGATTCTTTGCCTCAATATCCCCGTCTCGTTGGTCATACTGTGTTCTAAAGGCCATTATGGTGGCAGCGCTGTTCTTTGTCAGGGCTGTTTCTATCAATCGCTGGGCAACCCCCTTACGCAGGGAATGATACAGCATCCAAACGAACACAGTAACCCCACCATGACTACCACTAATGTTAGGGTTGATGTAAAGATGTGCTTCCATATTTTGATGAAGTGAACACCGCGTGCCAATCTTTACAGGGATGGGTGCATACATACATTCTATAGCCGCACCACCATTTTCCTTTACATACATCAAATGGGATGGTGGTGGACCTTCTATTCTGTGGTATTGTGATTTTTATGCATGTTACATTACTTACAAGTTGGGTGATTTCCCAACGCACAACCCACCAACATGAAATCTTCATTTTTCCTGCGGGTTCCTGGTAAATATAAAAGTCAATGGTTCCTCTCCATTGCGCACAGTCCACGGGCTGATATTGTCTGGTGGGGCCTCCACAGGACCCTTAACTCGACTTGCGTGTGTCCACCCTTCCTCCCTTGTTCGTACTGCTGACTCGGTGATTAGTAACACCAGGTAGGGTCCAGTCCACTTAGGCTGCAGCTTTTCTTCTTTCCACATTTTTATTAATACCCAGTCTCCAGCCTTGACTGAGTGAATCAGGAAGTCCAGTGGTGGGCTCTGGGCAAGCAATCCTTTAATTTTTAGTTCTGCAAGAGATTGGGACACTGCCAGTAAATAGTTCCTTAAGAATACATCACTGCCCTCTATGGTGGGTATTCCTTTTATCTTTCCAAAATAAGGTAACCCAAACAACATTTCATAGGGGGGGGATACTGCTAACTTTGCATGGGGTCTCCATTGCTTTTCTCAAAGCCTTTCTGTTTCCCTACTGCTCCAAACATGTGCCAGACTCCATGTACATATGCAGGCAAGCTTCCAATTTGATTACCTTAAAGTCTAATTTATCCTGATGCATCACTTCAAACCCTGCATACTTGCTATTATGGTCCCTTTAACAAGAAACATCCACAAGCAAAACCCCTTCATTCCCCTTCATTCAAAGGCTCTGACTGTAAAACATTTCTCAGACTTGTGTGTCCTTCTTCCTTCATTATTTTCCTTAATGGCATCACAATTTCAACATACTTTCCAATCTAGTCTGAACTATATCCTGCCATTCCTAAGATCATCATCATCTGTCCTACTGTCTGAGGTTTGGGAACTTCAATTATCGCTTCAATTTGATCCTGCGCTATAGCTTTTACTTCTTTAGATATTACTCGTCCAAAATATTCTACCTGCTGCTGATAAAACAACAACTTTTTCCTTGATACTTTATGACCTCCTATGCCATCTTTTCCAAGATAATTACAATGTCTCTCTCACATTGCTTCTCACTTGTGGAACAAACCAACAAATCATCCACAGACTATATCAACACCTTCCAAATCTGCCTATAACATCTGATTAAAAACATGGGGCTAGTATTTAAAACCCTGCTGCATCCCAGCCTAGGTATCTTTAATACCTCTTCTTAATGTTCTTAACATAGCTGTGTTCACCACTATCTTAATTATTATTTCCTGATTACCATACCTATTCACATCCCCAACACACCTTATCCATTACCTGTCTCCTTACTAGCCTTTCTTGACCTCCTCCTTGAGATCCCTCCCTCCCTTGGGGACCCCAGTCCTGTCTGGGCTTATATCCAGATTTATTTCACTCCTGATAAGGCATTTGAGGAAATACTCTCCCAAATACATTTATTATTGGCATGGAATTCCCTGGCCCCTGGTTGGCTCTGTCATAGGACTCACTGTGTGTCGGTGCATCACTTATTTCAGACTTTTCAACCAGGTCTGTTGTTACTGACAACATTGTCTTTCCTTTTTCACGCTCTTTCTTTTTGAGCTCTTCAAGTTACATTTTTCCATCATTTTTCTCTGCACCTCTTCCTGCTGGTCTGCAAGCCTTTTTCCTATCTTTGCGATATTTCTCAACCTCATTGACCAAATAATCACTGAATCAGGGGTAGGAAATAGATGACAATCCCACCACCTCCTCCAATCTAGACATGACTTTAGAAGGAATGACATCCACCACAGTGGTTCAGAATATAGTGTTCATTAACTGGTTGCCTTCTATTTCTTGTTCAGTTTCCAGTCTCCACCTTTTCGGCTTGTTCTCCAGATAGGCTGCTGGATTATTGTCTGAGGGCCTGCCATACCCTCTGCCTCACTGTGTCAAACAGCGTGCCATCGTTTATTGCATTGTTCACAGCATTTTTATACCAGCCATCTTCAGGAGTTCTGTCAGTTTAGTGGTTCCTATCACTTTCACCAACAGTGCCTTCAAATCTCCCATAGCCAATAATCGTCCCACGTTCTCCTCCTCCAAAGCCATAATCCATTTCCTGCCCCATCAGGAATATTGGGTAAGGTATTTTTTAGCCCTCTCAGTTTATGGGTGCCCCAAAGGATAATCTGTGTCTGGCCTGCTCTTATCTTTTTAAAGCAGTCTCATCAATTTATCCCTCAGTTTCCCACTTTAATCCTTTCTGATATATCTTCTTTCTCATTCTAAACTCAATTTCTTACTTCTCAGATAGTTTATCCTCCTTTGCAAATGTATTCACCATTCTTTTAAAATCTTCCACTGACTCCTGATTTATTACTTTCACATCTGTCGTTGCCTACTTCTGTTACCTCCTCGCTGCCTCTCTCTCCTTTCCTCTCTAAACTGCTTAAGTACATCTAATTCCTTTCCTCTCCCCTTTTCCCACCTTTCCAACTTATCTGTGACATATAATTCGTAATTAACACTTCCATCTTGTCACACATTTATCTTGAAAGTGCCTTCCTTGGGCCACTTCCTCACAACTGTTTCTGAAAATCTCAGCAAACAATCATTACCCTTCTCCAACCAGAATATTTATCTAAACAAACCACAAAAGCTGATCATGTTTCAGCAATTAACTTATTTCCAATTATTTAAATCCATTCTCACCACTATTTAGTACTAGTAACAATTTTCCAAATTAACTTTACTGAAAATAAATGTATAGAAACATCAGCAAAACCAAACAACCTACATTTTCCAACTTTCCCCTTTTTAAGTTGCGATGATACAAAGCGTTGTTCGTTACCTTACAGCTGTTCGTAACCTTCCCCATTGCTTACAATTTCTTATAGGAACACACACGTCTACCCTTACAGCATGTGGCCTACAACTAACAAACTTATAGAAACATAGAAATTAGGTGCAGGAGTAGGCCATTCGGCCCTTCGAGCCTGCACCGCCATTCAATATGATCATCCAACTCATTGTCCCGTACCTGCCTTCTCTCCATACCCTCTGATCCCCTTAGCCACAAGGACCACATCTAACTCCCTCTTAAATATAGCCAATGAACTGGCCTCAACTACCCTCTGTGGCAGAGAGTTCCAGAGACCCACCACTCTCTGTGTGAAAAAAGTCCTTCTCATCTCGGTCCTAAAGGATTTCCCCCTTATCCTTAAGCTGTGACCCCTTGTCCTGGACCTCCCCAACATCGGGAACAATCTTCCTGCATCTAGCCTGTCCAACCCCTTAAGAATTTTGTAAGTTTCTATATTTTGAGTGACGGTATTTTATTACATACATGAACTTCCTCATTCATTCAAAACCGGTTTTTACACACAAATCACATTCGTTCCATTCTTACTTCATAGAAATTATGCAATTTTCTACACAGATTCAAGTTTCAAAATTAACATTTACATAATTCTTATCTCCCCTTTTAAGTTAAAGTAGGATGGTCTAATCCCCTACCAGTCAAGTTCCTGAGCATTGTGATTGGATATTGATTCAGATCGTGATTAGTCAGACTCCCCGTCACTCAAATTCTAGCCACACCCCACTAAGATCACAACCAATCAAAATCCTAATCACTCAACATCTGACCATACCCCACTCCCATTAATCTCCAAACAAAGAAGCTCATTTTGTCTTAATCTCCGAGCAGAGAGAATGTGGCAATTTTATCTCCACAAACAGTCAAGAAACTTAGTCCTTACACCTCCTCTGTCCTCGTAGTCACTATATTACGTTACACTATTCTTATTGCTATTCTACTTTCTGCTATTCTACAATATTTTATCACTGTGTACACTGTTTCTGTCACCCACTTACTCTAAATCCGTATTTTGCCCTTGCAAACCCCTGACCTCTCAGGGTGGTATCCACAAACTACTTTATTCTGCCCGTTCAAACCCCTGACGTCTCAGGGTGGTATCCACAGAATACTTTCCTCGTCCGTGCAAACCCCTGACCTCTCAGGGTGGTATCCACGAGGAGTTAAACTGCCTCTCTCTCCTTTAATAATTATATCCCGCTTCCCATACTGCGGCATACTTGATCTCTTCTATTATTGAATTGGTTTTATTTTTCACATATTCATTCAATGCCTGTTGTACCAATCCTCATCTGACTCATCCTCTGGCCACCAGACCGAAGCTCCTTTATCGGGTGTTTTGGCCATTTAAAATAACAATACCTTATGATTGTTGTCTTCTCCAACCCCTGGGTATTTCCTGCCCCCCAGTGGTTCAGCATTCGCCCCAACGGACTATTAGGCAGAATGTTGGGATGGGTTTTTCACTTACATTTCCCATTCTCTTGATCGGAATTCCTCTCCAATCTTTTATCAAATCGCCCAGGTACTACTATAATAGTCAAAGTTTCTTACCGGGTCTGTGCACAGAATTACTCTATTTTCGCGATTTCCAACCAATCTCCAATCACTTTCACTTCTTTGCTGAGTCTCTGTTTGGTCCGGGCATCACTCGCTCAAACCTTCTGACGGTAAGCAAGGAGTCTGAGACCGCTGAACTCAGTGGGGTGCACCTTCTCTTCGTCTGTGTACTCCCGTCAGCTGGCCCGGAGTAATTAAATCCCGGAACCGAGCCCCCAAATTGTGAGATATAAAAAATCACAAATGCTGTTTGAGACAAAGTCATCAAAGAAGCTTTTATTAAGATAATATTCTGCAGAATAGGTGCCTCTCCTTTGCTGTCCTCTAGAGGCACACCGAAGTCAGGAAAGTAAAGTCCCTTTATACACACAATTCTGCTGGCTTAACCTCCCCTCTGGCTCTCCCCAATCAGAGCACTGAGGTTCACAGTCTATAGGTACGTCCCCCAGTACCTCCCACATCATACATCGCAGGTTCATACATGTGCATGGTAATGAGCAGTTTCTCAACCAGGGGCGTGTAAGTAATATTCATTTAGTTCATTAAGCAAGCTCAGTTGCAATTGACCTGGCCCAGTTTCTTGTATTTTAATTGAAAAGCTAGTATCTGGTGAGTTTATTACTTTTTATCTCGAATTTCTCTCTGTTCTATATATCGTTACTTTCTATTCTACTAACAGTCCGGCTTTGTTGAAACCTTATTTCTTCCTAAGCTATATTTTTCTATTCCTAGTTTAAATCAACCATGTCTGTTAACCCCTTTTCTCACAGTCTGGAGCAGCATCATGAGTTAAAACACGTTATAAACATCTCCCTCTCTCTGGCTCCCCCCCCCTCTCTGTAAATAATAAATCACCATATAAACTACACATCTGGAGGAATAGAAACATAGAAACATAGAAAATAGGTGCAGGAGTAGGCCATTCGGCCCTTCGAGCCTGCACCGCCATTCAATGTGACCATGGCTGATCATCCAACTCAGTATCCCGTACCTGCCTTCTCTCCATACCCCCTGATCCCTTTAGCCACAAGTGCCACATCTAACGCCCTCTTAAATATAGCCAATGAACTGGCCTCAACTACCTTCTGTGGCAGAGAATTCCAGAGACTCACCACTCT
This sequence comes from Raja brachyura, assembly GCA_963514005.1. The sequence continues at coordinate 67,776,334 of OY740794.1, forward strand.
CTGTGTAAAGAATGTTTTCCTCATTTCGGTCCTAAAGGAATTCCCCCTTATCCTTAGACTGTGACCCCTTGTTCTGGACTCCCCCAACATCGGGAACAATCTTCCAGCATCTAGCTTGTCCAACCCCTTAAGAATTTTGTAAGTTTCTATAAGATCCCCCCTCAATCTTCTAAATTCCAGCGAGTACAAGCCGAGTCTATCCAATCTTTCCTCATATGAAAGTCCTGACATCCCAGGAATCAGTCTGGTGAATCTTCTCTGTACCCCCTCTATGGCAAGGATGTCTTTCCTCAGAATAAACCCAGTCTGGGGTAAAATTGGGGTAAATAATGTTATAAACACACAGTAACAATGTTACAAAATTTTAAGATTAAAAAAATCAAGTCTGCAATTTATTCCATCAGATAAAGCGTTAAAAGAAGTTTAATTTGACACCTAATTCACTTTCATATCTTCAGTATTAAAAAAGTTATTGTCATTTTCATACTCAGAAATTAGCATCTTGATCCCTATTGCTTTTCCATTTACTTAACACAAAAGCTGTGATCGAGGACAGTCAAAAGCCCATAACTTTTTTAAAAATTAAGAGAACTGAACGAATTTTTCAGTTATTATAGATTGAAGTATTCTGAAACAAATATGAAACAATCTTACTTGGATGACCTGAAATTAAAGCATATAATTAGTTAGCTACCCAGTTCCAGTGGGCAGTGCGACTCTCGTCGCAGCGGCCTCTGCAGTCCGTCTGTCTTTTTTTATTTTTTGTTTTGTTTGAGTGTAGTTAGTGGGTTTTTTTTTTTAGCTGGATATGTGTGGGGTGGGGGGCGGGGTGGGGGAAACTTTAAAAACAGTTTCCCTGTGCGTAGGACCCGACCTTTCCTCTGTCGGGTCTCCATTGCCGTTGGGGCCTAGCACCGTGAAGCGGCCTCCAACCGGACCTGGGGCTCCAGTCGAGGAGCCTACGGACTACTCACCATCGTGGGGCTGGCCGAGTTCGGAACGGGAGGAGCTGTGGTGGCGCACTGCTGCTGCCCGACCCCGGAGATTCGGAGGCTCCAGCTGCAGGCCGGTGGACGGTAACACCGGGAGCTTGTGGGTCCCTGGTGGGAGACCGCTTTTCAGAGCTCCCGCAATGGCAACTTCTCCCGCCCGAGTCGCGGGGTTGAAGACGACCTGGAGCGGGGCCTTACATCACCCGGCGCGGCTTTAATGGCCGCGGGACTTGCTAGCGCCTGCCGGGGGCTCTAACATCAGGACCCGGAGCGGGGCCTTGCATCGCCCGGCGCGGCCTGAATGGCCGCAGGACTTATTTACCATCGCCCGCCGGGGGCTGTGACTCTGACATCGGGAGGAGAATGGGGAGTGCAGGGGAGAGATAAGACTTTGCCTTCCATCACAGTGAGGAGGAGATTCACTGTGATGGATGTTTGTGTAAATTGTGTTTTGTCTTGGTTCTTTTCTTATTTGTATGACTGCAGAAACTAAATTTCATTTGAACCTCAATGAGGCTCAAATGACAATAAACGGTATTGTATTGTAGCTAATTACAAAATTCAATTACTAGATCTAAACATCTATCAATTTCTTAAGAAAAGATTAACATTTTTAAATAGCCTAAGTGTCCAAATAACATTCACACAAGAATTCACAATATAACATGATTTTTAAATCTCATTGTCAAGAATTTATAGGCCAAATGGAAGCAATTTAGTGTTTAATTCCCGTAAATTAATGGCCATTTAAATCAGCTTGCGAGTGGGATTTTGTGGAACGTGATCGATTGGAACGTTGCATTTGCGTTGAAGTTAAACCCTATATCAGCAGGAAAAATATTGCCAGTTCGTATGGGGCCTAAGTCACCTTTTCGCAATGTAAAATTTGGATTAAAGGCATCCTAAGAAGCACGTTTATATGTAAAATAAATGGCTTTCCTTTACCTATCCCATACGTGAAATCCGTCCCCATTGTCGGTGTTCACGGCATTAGAAGCTGATTTTTATTTTACTCCAGCGCTGAAATTGTCCAGCGATGAAATTGTCCAGCGATTTAAAAAAAAAAAGTCACAGAACGGCCGTCGGAACAAATCTTCAGCAAAAGCTTGCACCCCGAGAAAACATATCCAGGACTGGTAGGAGGAAAAACGCATTTTAACCCTGCCCCCCCCCCCTCAAAGGCGCCAAAGTCGCGCACACGGCCAGTGACAGAACTGCAGCGCCACTGAAGGTACGTTTTGTAACATACCTATGCACAGGGGAGTGGAATAAACCCGGTCTGGGGTAAAACTGAGGTAAATAATGTTATGAACACACAGGGGAGCAAAATACACATAACCCCACAGCCATCAGGCTATTGAAGTCAACTCAAACAAAACTCTGAACATTAATAGCCCATTATCAGTTTATTTGCACTTTATCTGTTTTATTTATTGATGTGTGTATATATTTATACAATGGTATATGGACACACTGATCTGTTCTGTATTCATGCCGTCTATATTCTGTTGTGCTGAAGCAAAGCAAGAATTTCATCTGGGACACATGACAATAAAGCCTCTTGAATCTTGAAAAAACCCTGTCTGGGGTAAAACTGAGGTAAATAATGTTATAACCCCACAGTGGAGCAAAATAAACCCATCCTGGGGTAAAACTGAGGTAAATAATGTTATAAACACACAAGGGAGCAAAATAAACCCGGTCTGGGGTAAAACTGATGTAAACTCACCGTCTGGAGCACGTCCTGAGATAAAGCACGTTATAAACATCTCCCTCTCTCTGGCTCCCCCCCCCTCTCTGAAAATAATCAATAAATCACCAAATAAACAACACGTCTGGGGGAATAAACCCGGTCTGGGGTAAAACTGGGGTAAATAATATTATAAACAAACAGGGGAGCGGAATAAATCCAGTCTGGGGTAAAACTGAGGTACATAATGTTATGAACACACAGGGGAGCAAAATACACATAACCCCACAGCCATCAGGCTATTGAAGTCAACTCAAACAAAACTCTGAACATTAATAGCCCATTATCAGTTTATTTGCACTTTATCTGTTTTATTTATTGATGTGTGTATATATTTATACAATGGTATATGGACACACTGATCTGTTCTGTATTCATGCCGTCTATATTCTGTTGTGCTGAAGCAAAGCAAGAATTTCATCTGGGACACATGACAATAAAGCCTCTTGAATCTTGAAAAAACCCTGTCTGGGGTAAAACTGAGGTAAATAATGTTATAACCCCACAGTGGAGCAAAATAAACCCATCCTGGGGTAAAACTGAGGTAAATAATGTTATAAACACACAGGGGAGCAAAATAAACCCGGTCTGGGGTAAAACTGATGTAAACTCACCGTCTGGAGCACGTCCTGAGATAAAGCACGTTATAAACATCTCCCTCTCTCTGGCTCCCCCCCCCTCTCTGTAAATAATCAATAAATCACCAAATAAACAACACGTCTGGGGGAATAAACCCGGTCTGGGGTAAAACTGGGGTAAATAATATTATAAACAAACAGGGGAGCGGAATAAATCCAGTCTGGGGTAAAACTGAGGTAAATAATGTTAATGACACACAGGGGAGCGGAATAAACTCGGCTGTGGAGTCGTTCCCAAAACATCCGACTCCGACCCATTGGTAAAATAATTCCAAATCTGCTGTGATGACATTACACCAGTTGGCATTTCATAAGAACCACATGAATCATCAGGCTGCCTTTTCCTTTTGTACAAATTAGAAAAGCATTACTCCAAAATTTATTAAACTAAGGCCAAAGGTATGAGCTAAATGGGTAAATGATGACCAAAAAAATTCTCATGTGCAATAGAAATTAAAAGTAAATGCCTAGGTAGTGACGTTTGCTACAAAAGAACATACCTGAAATAATTTATTAATAACATCTGAGGGACAAAAGAGAGAGAGAGAGAGAGAGAGAGAGAGAGAGAGAGAGAGAGAGAGAGAGAGAGAGAGAGAGGTGTGAAGTGAGTAGCGGGGGAGGGGGGGAAACAGGGAGCAAAGGGAGGGGGAGGATTCAAGGGGGAGTGGGTTTGGTGCCGAGGGGGATGAATGGGGGGGGCAGGGAACTGGGGGGGGGGGGAGAGAGAGGGGTCAAGTGAGCAGGGGTCATATTGTTTGGGGGTGGGTAGGAGGGGGGAGGGAGCAAAGGGGGGGTAAGGAGCAGCAGGCGGCGGCAGGGGTAAGGGACGGAGCCACAGGGAGGTGGTCACATTGTTTTGGGGTGGGGAGGGTGTTGCAGTTTAGAAAATCAAACCAGGGCAGGGTCTTCACTGTGAATGGCAAGGTGCTAGGGGAATGTGGAGCCAGGGAGTGTAAGTAAGAGTTGTGTCGAAGGGCCTCTTTCCAACGCTGTATCACTCTATCACTATGAAAAAGTGCTAGAGTAACTCAGTGGGTCAGGCAGCAACTGTAGAGAAGATAGACACAAAGTGCTGGAGTAACTCAGTGGGTCAGGCAGCATCTGTGGAGAGAAGGAATGCGTGACATTTTGGGTCGAGACCCTTCTTTGGTTTAGTTTAGTTTAGAGATGCAGCGTGGAAACAGATCTTTCGGCACACGGAGTCCGCGCCGATCAGCGATCACCCCGTACACTGGCACTATCCTATGCACATGAGGGACAATTTAACAATTTTGTGGAGGCCGATTAATCTACAATCCTGAACGTCTTTGAAATGTTGGAGGAAACCGAGCACCCGGAGTAAAAACCTACGCAGGTCAAGGGGAGAACGTACAAACTCCACACAGACAGCACCCGTAGTCAGGATCGAGCCCGGGTCTCTGGCGGTGAGGCAGCAACTGTACCGCTGCGCCACTGTACCACACAGAATCATATAACGGTTTTCTCTGCCATAAACACACCCAATATGTGCTAGTAATGTCCTGTTTGCCAGCTTGTTGACCCTCTGTGTTTCCCATCTGCAGGGGTTAGGAACCATTGCTGTGGATAGACAGACAGGGACGTGAGCGGCCATTGAAGGCAGCCAGGGTGCCGGTGAGCCCCCCCCCCAATCTGCTCGGTGTGTGGGCTGAGCTTCGATGGAGGACCACGTGACGGGGCACGACAAGGAGAAGCGTTATGAGTGTGACGTGTGTGGCAAGGCCTGGCAGAGCCCGAGCAAGCTGGAGACCCACCGGCGGGTGCACACGGGAGAACGACCCTTCGACTGCTCGGAATGCGGCAAGAGCTTCACCCGCTACGGCAACCTGATGCGGCACAACCGCGTGCACTCCGGAGAGAGGCCCTTCACCTGTTCTGCCTGCGGCAAGAGCTTCACCCGCTACGGCAACCTGATGCAGCACAACCACGTGCACTCCGGCGAGAGGCCCTTCACCTGCTCCGACTGCGGCAAGAGCTTCAAGACGGCGAATCACCTGAAGATGCACCGGCAGGCGCACACGGGCGAGAAGCCCTATTGCTGCTGCACCTGCGACATGAGCTTTGCCCAGTTTTCGGGGCTACGGCAGCACTGGCGGGTGCACAGCACTGAGCGGCCCTTCACCTGCTCTGACTGTGGCAAAGATTTCAAGTCGTTGCCGGAGCTGAAGCAACACAGGCGCGTGCACACCGGCGAGCGCCCCTACACCTGCAGCGTCTGCGGCAAGAGCTTCACCCGCTCCTACAACCTGCTGTCCCACCAGCGCGCCCACACCGGGGAGCGGCCCTACACCTGCGCCCATTGCAGCAAGGGCTTCACCCGCTCCAGCCACTTGCTGGAGCACCAGCGCACCCACACCGGAGAGCGCCCCTACACGTGCGCCCAGTGCGGCAAGGGCTTCACCCGCTCTGGCATCCTGCTGGAGCACCAGCGCACCCACACCGGGGAGCGCCCCTACACCTGCACCCAGTGCAGCAAGGGCTTCACCTAGTCCTGTCACCTGCTGGAGCATCCGCGCACCCACACAGGCGAGCGCCCCTTCACCTGCGCCCAGTGCGGCAAGGGCCTCACCCGATCCATCTATCTGCTGTGCCACCAGCGGGTGCATGCCGGCGACTGTCCTGTCCCCAGCCCGGTGTGTGGAGAGCGCTTTGCCATGGCCTCCCACGCCCTGTCTCACCAAGTGCACACCAGTGGCCAGCCCTACGACTGCCCGTACTGCAGTGAGGGGTTTGACAGCTTGAGGGGGTTGCGGCAGCACCGTCAGGCCCACGCCGGCGAGCAGCTGCTCCCACTGTGACAAGAGAGCAAGGAGGCTGCGGGAGCACCAGCGGATACACAAACCGGAGAGAGGCCCTTTGTGTGCGCTGACTGTGACAAGGGTTTCACCTGTATGTCCAGCCTGTGGCAGCACCGGCGTACCCACAGCAGTGAGCGTCCCTTCCCCTTCCCGTCCTGTGGTAAGGGCTTCACCCACCTTGACCACCTGCTGGAGCACCGGCGAGTCCACACCGGCCAGCGCCCCTTCACCTGTCCGCTCTGTGGCAAGGCCTTTGCCCGCTCCTCCAGCCTGCTGTCACACCGCCACGTGGATAGGCGGTTTAGGTAGACACAAAATGGTGGAAGGAAAGATTATCCCTGACCCGCTGAGTTGCTCCAGCATTTAGTGTCCTTTTTGTAAACCAGCATCTGCAGTTCCTTGTTTTTAAACCATTCTGGTTAACCATCTCTGCACCTTCCCCAAAGCCTGCACATCAGTCCTGTAATGGAGTGACCAGAACTGTATGCAATACTCCAAATGCTACCTGACCAATGTCCCTTAAAGCTGCTCATATACATTCCTCTCTCCTTATCTCACATCCTTTTATCTCCTTACTTTCTCTTGCTTCTGTCACTTACTTCATCTGACAATCACTCCCTCATCTGTTAACATCATGTCAGTCTGAATCAGTTCCTGTCCCAAAATGTCACCTATCCTTGTTCTCCAGAGATGCTGCCTGATACGCGGAGTTACTGCACCACTTTGTGTTAGAGTCATAGAGTGATGCAGTGTGGAAACAGGCCCTTTGGCCCAACTTGCCCACACTGAACAACATGTCCCAGCTACACTAGTCCCACCTGCCTGTGTTTGGTTCACATCCTTCCAAACTTGCCCTATCCATGTACATGTGGAACTGTTTCTTAAACATTGGGATAATCCCAGCCTCAACTATCTCATCTGCAGCTTGTTCCATACACCCACCACCTTCTGTGGGAAAAATGTACCTCAGATTCCTATTAAATCTTTTCCCCTTCACCTTGAACCCATGTCTTCTGGTCCTCTGTTCCCCCACTCTGGGCAAGAGATTCTGTGCAACTAAATTGTGCTCCATACAAGATTCCAGCATCTGCAGTTTCTTATGTCTCCCTCACCTATATCCACCTATCACTTCTGAAGAAGGGTCTCAACCTGAAATGTCACTCATTCTTTCTCTCTCAAGATGGTGCCTGTCCCGCTGAGTTACTCCAGCATTCTGTGTCCACCTGTCACTTACCAGGCTTTGTCCAGCCCCCATCTCTCTTTTCCAGGGAATCTAAGGCAACCACTCCAACCTCTCCTTTCCATCTTTCTCCACCCCCCACACCCAGCAGTCTGAAGAAGGGTCCTGACCTAGAATGTTGCCTGTCCATGCTCTCCAGAGGTGCAAGTTACTCCAGAAGATTGTGTCTCTCTTTCTAAACCAGCATCGGCTGTTCCTTCTTTACATATGTGAAGAGGAAAAAAATAGACCAAAGTTGGACTGTTGAAGACTGAAAAAAGTGAATTTATTATGGGGAACAAGGAAATGCCAGATGAGTTGAACAGTTACTTTGGATCCGTCTTCACTACGGAGGACACAAACAATCTTTCTGATATACCAGTTGCCAGAGGATCCAGGGTTACGGAGGAACTGAAGGAAATCCACATTAGGCAGAAATTTGTATTGGCTAGACTGATGGGACTGAAGGCTGATAAATCCCCAGTGCCTGATGGTCTGCATCCCAGGGCACTTAAGGAAGTGGCTCTAGAAATCATGGACGCATTGGTGATCATTTTCCAATGTTCTATGGATTCAGGATCAGTTCCTGTGGATTGGAGGGTGGGTAATGTTATTCCACTTTTTAAGAAAGGCGGGAGAGAGAAAACAGGGAATTATAGACGTTAGCCCAGGGGTGGGGAACCTTTTCATGTTGGAATGCCGCATTAAATTAGCTGTAATCTAATGCCGCTTCCATGAAACTTCAATTATATATAGTTCAAAATGTACTTCATTTTCTAAAAATCTAACTACTATGTACTAACTTCAAGAAAATGAAAAAAAATTGTTAATTTTAAAGTTAACTAACCTTTTAATTACTTTTAATGACTGCTCTTTGTGGGAAAGCATTTGAATATTTGGTTGCAACATGGAGGTACGCAGTTTCAGCTGATCTTCTAGATGGGTATCCGTCATTTGTGACCTTAAGGGCGTCTTGATTTGGGTTAGATAGAGGAATGTAGATTCGCAGCAAAAAGTGGTTGAAAAGCAAGAAAGCATTTTTCGTGCATGTTGCCGAGGACGTGGGTATTCTTTTGCATTTTTCCATATTTCAATCGTATCTTTCAGCGTCAAATAAGGACTTTAAAATGTCATCTTCTGAGAGCTCAATCAATTCCATCTGTAGTTCTATAGCAGCCGTGGAGACAACAACTAGGTGAGGTTGAAATGCTAATTTGAATGCTAAAAAATGCTAATTTTGTGTATCGTCTTTTACTCTTTGGTATTTTAAATACGTTCATTTTAAGATTAAAATAAAATTAATAAAAGACGAACAAAAATATATTAATAAAAATAAAAGGATTTGTTCTACAAAATTTGGATTAATTCAAAAGGCCGCACTTAATGGCCTTTCAGGCTGCAGGTTCCCCACCCCTGGAATAGCCTTACAACGGTGGTGGGGAAGATGCTGGAGTCAATTATTTACAAAGGGGAAATCATGCTTGACTAATCTTCTGGAATTTTGTGAGAATGTAACTAGGAAAATGGACAAGGGAGAGCCAGTGGATGTAGTGTACCTGGACTTTCAGAAAGCATTTGATAAGGTCCCACATAGGAGATTAGTGGGCAAAAGTAGGGCACATGGTATTGGGGGGTAGAGTGCTGACATAGATAGAGAAGTGGTTGGCAGACAGGAAACAAAGAGTAGGGATAAACGAGTCCCTTTCAGAATGGCAGGCAGTAACTAGTGGGGTGCTGCAAGGCTCGGTGCTGGGACCGCTGCTATTTATAATATACATCAATGATTTAGATAAAGGGATTCAAAGTAACATTAGCAAATTTGCAGATGACACAAAGCTGGGTGGCAGTGTGAACTGTGAGGAGGATGCTATGCAAGAAAGGGCAAGGGAGTGGGCAGATGCATGGCAGATGCAGTTTAATGTGGATAAATGTGAGGTTAACCACTTTGGTAGCGGAAACAGGAAGGCAGATTATTATCTAAATGGTGTCATGTTGGGAAAAGGGGAAGTACTACGGGAACTGAGGGTCCTTGTTCATCAGTCAATTAAAGTAAGCATGCAGGTACAGCAGGTAGTGAAGAAAGCAAATGGCGAATGGCCTTCATAACAAGAGGAGTTGAGTATTGGAGCAAAGAGGTCCTTCTGCAGTTGTACAGAGCCCTAGTGATACCACACCTGGAGTATTGAGTGCAGTTTTAGTCTCTAAATTTGAGGAAGGACATTTTTGCTATTGAGGGAGTGCAGCGTAGGTTAATTAATGGTGGGACTGTCATATGCTGAGAGAATGGAGCGGTTTGCATACTCTGGAGTTCAGAAGGATGAGAGGGGATCTTATTGAAACATATAAGATTATTAATGGTTTAGACATGCTAAAGGTAGGAAACATGTTCCCTATGTTGGGGGAGTCCAGAAACAGGGGCCACAGTTTAAGAATAAGGGGTAAGCCATTTTGAATGGAGATGAGGAAACATTTTTTTACTCGGAGAGTTGTGAGTCTGTGGAATTCTCTGCCTTAGAGGTGGAGGCCGGTTCTCTGGATACTCTCAAGGGAGAGCTATATAGGGTTCTTAAAGATAGCAGAGTCAGGGGACATGGGGAGAAGGCAGGAACGGGGTACTGATTGTGGATGATCTGCCATGGTCACGCTCAAAGGGCCAAATGGCCTAAGGATAAGGGGAAGTCTTTTAGGACCAAGATGAGAAAAACATTTTTCACACAGAGAGCGATGAATCTCTGGAATTCTCTGCCACAGAAGGTAGTTGAGGCCAGTTCATTGGCTATATTTAAGAGGGAGTTGGATGTGGCCCTTGTGGCTAAAGGGATCAGGGGGTATGGAGAGAAGGCAGGTACGGGATACTTAGTTGGATGATCAGCCATGATCATATTGAATGGCGGTGCAGGCTCGAAGGACCGAATGGCCTACTCCTGCACCTATTTTTCTATGTTTCCACGGGAGGACAAAAGGCCACAGACCATAGGTGCAGGAGTAGGCCCTTCAGTCTTTCGAGCCAGCACTGCCATTCCATGTGATCATGGCTGATCATCCACAATCAGTACCACGTTCCTGCCTTCTCCCCATATCCCTGGACTAACTTTAAGAGCTCTATCTAACTCTCTTGAAAACATCCAGAATAGAGGAGAGGTGAGAAGAAGAGGGAGGGGAGGATAAAGGAGGGGAGCGGGAGAGGAGAGGGAAGGAAAGGAGGGGAGTAAAGGAGGGGAGATGGAGTTGATGAGTGGAGGCAGGGAGAGAAAACAAGGGGAGGAGGGGAGGGGAGGGTAGTGGAGTAGGTAGGAGAGGAGAAGAGAGGGTATGGGGATAGGAGGAGAGGAGACAATCTCAGCTCCACCATATTACAATTATCTTTGGTGCTGGTTTGGAGGGACGGGGAGCGAGGGAGAGGGAGGGGAGGATAGAGGAGGGGAGGAAAAGAGAGGATGTGGGGAGTAGATGAGGGGAGAGGTGAGGGGATGGGAGGAGATTCTCACTTCCACTATATTACAATTATCTTTGGTGCTGGAATTGGGGGGCGCAGGAGGGAGGAGGAGAGGGGAGGGAAGGGGAGAGAAGAGCAGAGGTGAGAGGATGGCCGAGAGGCGAGGTGAGGAGACGAGAAGAGAGCAGAAGAGAAAGGAGAGGAACGGAAAGCAGAGGAGCGGAGAGGAGAGGAGCAGAGAGAAGAGAGGAGAGGGGGAGAAAAGTGGGAGATGGGGGGAAGCAGAGAGGAGAAAGGCAGTGGAGAGGAGAGGGGAGAAGAGGAGAGAGGGGAGCAGACAAACTCACCTCGTCTATATTGGAATTATCTTTGGAGTTGGATATGAGTGGAGGGGAGAGAGAGGGAGTTGGAGGGGGGAGATTGGAGAGGCGATGAGAGGAGAGGAATTGGGTGGGGAGGAGAGGAGAGGATGGGGGAGGGGAGGAGGAGGTGTGGATGAGAGGAGGGTAGAGGGGAGGGAATGGGAAGATAGGGGAGAGGAGAGATCAGAGGAGGGAGAGGGAGGGTAGGAGAGGGGGGATGAGAGGAGTGGAGGGGAGGAGAGATGAATGGAGAAGAGATAGGAGAGGAGAGGGGGAGATGGGAGGAGGAATGACGAAAGCAGAGGAGATGAGGGTAGTGGAGAAGGGGGGAGAGGAGAGTGTAGGGAGGGATAGGAGAGGGGAGGAGTGGAGAGGTGAGGGGAGCAGAGGGTACGGGAGAGGGAGGAGAGGATGGGAGGGAGAGGGAAGGTAGGAGAGGGGATGAGAGGAGTGGAAGGAATGAGTGTAGAAGGGAGGACAGGGGGCAGAGCGGTGAGGAGAGGAGAGGGAGGGGGAGATGAGGAGAGGAGAGGGAGGGGGAGAAGAGGAGAGGAGCGGAAAGCATAGGAAGGAGAGGAGGGGAGGGGAGTGGAGGGTTGTGGAGAAGGGAAGAGAGGCGAGGAGCGGGTGAGAGTGGATAGGGGAGAGAAGAAGAGAGGGGAGGTAAATTAGAGGATTGGAGGGGAGAAGAAAGGAGAGGAGAGGAAACTATCTTTGGTTTGGAGGGACGGGGAAAGAAAGAGGGAGGGAAGGATAGAGAAGAGGATGAGAGGGGAAGAAAAGAGCGGAGATGTGGGCAGTAAATGAGGGAGAGGCGGGTGGGGGCAGGAGAGGAGAGGATAGGTGACAATCTCCCTTCTAGTCCATATTGCAATGATCTTATTGGATGGGAGGGGAGGCAAGAGAGAGGAGGGGAGGGGAGGAGGAAGCAGGGGAGGAGACAATCTCTCACCTACACCATATTGCCGCTATATTTGGTGCTGGATTTCAGAGGTGAGGGAGAGGGAGGGGGGAGCAAGGAGTGGATTGGAGATGGGAGGAGTGGAGAGGGGAGGAGTGGAGAGGACAGGAGTGGGGAGGAGAGGCGAGGAGTGGATGGGAGAGGGGAGGAGGAGAGGAGACAACCTCTTACCTCCACCCATTATCTTTGGTGCTGGATTTGAGGGGAGTGGAGAGGAGAGGGGAGGAGGGAGTAGAGGATGAGGGGAGGGTAGAGGGGAGGAACGAGAGGGGGAGAGCTGAGGATAGGTGGGGAGGGAGAGGGAGGGTAGGAGAGAGGGGAGGAGAGGAGTGGGGGGAGATGGGAGGAGGGACGAGGAGAGCAGAGGAGAGTAGCTTAGTGCAGAAGGAGGAGGGGATAGGAGAGTAGAGGAGGGGGGTACGGGAGAGGAGAGGAGACAATCCCTCATGTCCATATTACCATCTTTGGTGCTGGATTTGAGGGGAGGGGAGAGCGGGAGAGGGAGGGGAGGGGGGAGGTGGATGAAAGGGGAGAGGGGGAGGGGAGAGGAGATGTGGGGAGTAGATGTGGGAAGGAGGAGAGTAGCGGAGAGAGAGCGGCTGGCGGGAGAGGAGATGAGAGGGGAGGAGAGAAAAATGGGGGGGGAGGAAAGGAAAGGTGATATGAGAAAGGAGCAGAGGAGGGGAGAGGAGTGTAGAGGAGAGGAGGGAGAAAAGGGGAGGGGAGTGGCAAGAGAGAGAAGGAAGGGAGAGGTGAGAAGGAGAGGATACAATCTCCACAAATTATATTTGGTACTTGTTTCGAAGGGTGGGGGAGGTGAGAAGGGGGAGGAGAGAAGAGGAGAGGAGCGGAGGGAGAGGGAGCGTAGGAGAGGGGGGTGAGGAGTGGACGGGAAGATAGGAGATGGAAGAAGGGAGGGGAGTAGAGGAGAGGAGAAGGTAGGGGACAACAGGTGGGGTCAGGGGGGAGAGCGGGGAGGAGAGGTGGGAATGGGAGGAGGGATGAGGAGAGGAGGGGAGTGGAAGGGAGACGAGGGGAGAGGAAAGGAGAGGAGACAATCTCTCAGCTACACTATAGTACATTTATCTGTGGTGCTGGTTTGGAGGGGTGGGGCGAGAGAGAGGGAGGGGGGGATAGAGGAGTGGAGGAGAGGGGAAGAAATGTGTGGAGATGTGGGGAGTAGGTGAGGGGAGGGGAAAGTCAAGGGGAGCGCAGGAGAGGATAGGGGAGGAGAGGAGAGCAGTGGAGAGGGGTGGAGAGGAAAGGAGAGGAGGTTGTGGAGCGGAGAGCGGAGGAGACGAAGAGATGAGAGGGTTGGAGAGGAGGTGAGCAGAGGAAGGGACAGAAGGGTGGAGAGGAGAGATGAGGGGGGAAGAGAAGAGCGGAAGGAGGAAAGAAGCAGAAGGGGAGTAAAGGAGAGGAGACGGGAGGAGAGCAGAAGAGGGGAGGAGAGAAGAGGAAAAAGGAGTACAGGAGGAGAGGAGAGGGAGGGAGAGAGGATGGGAGTGGAATGGAGGTGTGGAGAGGAGAGGGGAGAAGGAAGGAGGAGAGGGAAGGAGGAGAGGGAAGGAGGAGAGGAGGGGATAGGAGGTATGTAGAGGAGAGGGGAGGAGAGTGGAGGGGACAGGAGTGAGTAGAGGAAAGTAAATATGGGGAGGGGGAGGAGAGGAGAAGGGAGGAGATGAGATGAGAGAAGAGGGGGGAGGGGAAAGGAGAGGAATATATAGGAGCGGAGGAGCGAGAAATGCGGGGGGGAGGGACGCAGAGGAGGAGAGGGGAGAGGAAGAGAGAGGAGGGAAGGAATGGGGGAGAGGATAGGTGAGATGAGGGGAGGAGACGAGGGGACGGGAGGAGAGAAAGGAGGAGATGTGAGGTGGGGGGAGGAGGGGACGAGAGGTGAGGAGAGTTGAGGGGAGAGGGTAGGAAGGAGACAACAATAGGTGCAGGAGGAGGCCATTCGGCCCTTCGAGCCAGCACCGCCATTCAATGTGATCATGGCTGCTCATCCACAATCAGTACCCCGTTCCTGCCTTCTCCCCATATCCCCTGACTCTGTTATCTTTAAGAGCCCTATCTAGCTCTCTCTTGAAAGTATCCAGAGAACCGGCCTCCACCAGCCTCTGAGGCAGAGAATTCCACAGACTCACAACTCTCTGTGAAAATGTGTTTCCTCATTTCCATTGTAAATTTGCCGACCCCTTATTCTCAAACTGTGGCCCCTGGTTCTGGACTCCCCCAACATTGGGAACATGTTTCCTGCCTCTAGCGTGTCCAAACCCTTAATAATCTTATATGTTTCAATGTGATCCCCTCTCATCCTTCTAAACTCCAGAGTGTACAAGCCCAGCTGCTCCATTCTCTCAGCATATGACAGTTCCGCCATCCCGGGAATTAACCTGGTGAACCTACGCTGGGCTCCCTCAATAGCAAAGTCGTTGTGTTCAATAGCCTGAAGGTTGTTGCGATGACAGTCAAAACCTTTTTTTCCCAAATATTAAATTCCAGAGAACATAGATATAAGGTCAGATGGGCAAAGTTTAAGGGAGATGTGAGCGCAGGTATTTTAAACTTGAGATTGTAGAGGACCTAGAACACAGTGTCAGAGGTTGTGGTGGATGCAAATATTATAGTGGCATTTAAGAGCTGTTTAGATAGGCTCATGAATATCCAGGGAACGGAGGGATATGGATTCTGTACAGGCAGATAAGAGTTGGTCTTGGCATTATGTTCAGCTTAGTTCTTTTTGTTACAAAAATCATATGATGGAATCATTCATTTAAGTTTAATATCAATGTTTCTCTTTACTTCTGTCTCTCTCGATGTGAACCTTAGTGTATCCATTTTCATCCAAGGACTGTAATTGGTAAATAAGGACAATGAAATTTGTTTTTGCTGATCATTATTTTAGAGAGGAAGTGTTAGAGATGGAGGCAAAAGAGGTGGAGGAGTGGAGAGAAGAGGTGGGAGAGAAGGGGAGGAGGGCAGGACGGGTGGAGGCAAGAGGGAGAGGGAGGATAGGATAGAGTAAGCGAGGAGAGGGGAAGAAAAGAGAGAAGTTGTGGGGAGTAGATGAGGGGAGGAGAGGAGGGGAGAGGCGAGGGGAGGAGAGGGGAGGGGAGGAGTGCAGAGCAAACAGGAGGGGGAGAGGAGAGCAGAGGAGAGAGGACAATCTATCACCTCCACTACATTACTATTATCTTTGGTGCTGGATTTGGGCGGGGGGGGGGGAGAGAAGCAGGGAGGAGAGGATAGGAGGGGAGTAGAGGGAAGGGGGAGGGAAGAAAGGAGGGGGAGAGGAAAGGAGAGGAATGGAGAGGGGAGAGGGGCAAAAGGTGAGGAGAGGGGAGCAGAGGAGAAGAGAGGGGGGAGGAGAGGAGACTAGAGGAGTGGAGATAAGAGAGGTGAGGGAGAGACGAGAGGGACAATGACAAATTTCATTGTCATCCTTCAAATCCCCAGCCACTCCATTCCCTCAGCATCTGACAGTCCTGCGATCGCAGGAATTAACCTTGTAAACCTACGCTGCACTCCCTCAATAGCAAGAATGTCCTTCCTCAAAAGAGGGGACCAAAACTACACACAATACTCCAGGTGTGGTCTCACTAGGGCCCTATATATAACCTCTGAGGGACCTCTTTGCTCCTATACTCAACTCCTCGTGTTATCGTGTTACTCAGGGTAGGCAGTCAGTCAGCTTTAAAAAAAAATTAAACCGCGCATGCGCAGATTGTTCACTCCGTAAAAATAAAAAATAAAAATAAAACAGTAACAATTCAATTTTCCCAAGGCTTCCTAGTATCCTTTATTCTTCATTACTGAATGGGTGGGGGGTGAAGGGTGATGGCAGGTGGAGAGATGGTGGGAAAAACGGGAGCCACCACATTGTAGCCGGGGATAGAGCAGCTCGGGTAGCTGCGAGTGGCCGCCTGGACCCGACAGCAGAACTGGCCGCCACTTCAGCGCCTTCTGCTGGCCCACTCACATCTGGCTCCCCGTCTAAACACCTCTCACCTGCCACTCTCCGGCTTTGCTCATGTCAGCTGCTTCCCACAAATCCTTTAATTCCCACAGACGAGTAACCTCAATCGCGCTTTTGGAATTTAAGGATTTGCTGGACATGAGTGAGGCCAGGGAGTGGCAGGAGAGAGGTTTTTAGACGGAGAGCTGCCAGAGGTGCTTTTTTAAAAAGCACCAAGAAATGTGCTTACCACATTATTGGTACACAAACTCCATTCTCCTCTCTTTGTTTCCAAAGATACACTTAAAATAATGGCAATTCATATTTGAAAACCCCGCCAAAAAACTAGGGCTGTGCATGCGCAGTAGGCTGCTGCATCTGCACAGTACAGCAAAGGCAGAATTTCAGCTGCCTTCAGCCCCACTTGAAACTGATGGCTTCCAGCAGCGCTGACGGCACGTGGGCTGCACAGACCTTCAAGGGTTACAAGCGCTGCGGATGAAAGGCACGGAAAATTATGCATACCTAAGAGATCGGTCTCTTAGATAGGCATAATTCTCCCATGCCTTTAATATTCATATTTAGTTATTACCATTTTATAATTTTAATCAGGGTCGGCACTTCCTTAGAAGATAGGCAAGGAGAAGAGAGAAGGGTTCGATAACAGCAGGGAGGAGGGCATTGGAGAGGGGAGGAGACAGGAGGGGAGACAATAGACAATGGGTGCAGGAGGAGGCCATTTGGCCCTTCGAGCCAGCACCGCCATTCAATGTGATCATGGCTGATCATTCCCAATCAGTACCCCGTTCCTGCCTTCTCCCCATATCATAGAAACATAGAAACACAGAAACATAGAAAATAGGGAGAAGACAGGGGGACAGACAGAGATAGAGAGAGAGGGAGAGAGAGAGAGAGAGAAACATAGAAAATAGATGCAGGAGGAGGTCATTCGGCCCTTCGAGCCAGCACCGCCATTCATTATGATCATGGCTGATCGTCCGCTATTAATAACCCGTGCCTGCCTTCTCCCCATATCCCTTGACTCCACTAGCCCCTGGAGCTCTAACCAACTCATCCAGTGATTTGGCCTCCACTGCCCTCTGTGGCAGGGAATTCCATAAATTCACAACTATCTGGGTAAAAAAGTTTTTTCTCAGCTCAGTCTTAAATTACCTCCCCTGGTTCTGGACTCGCCCAACATTGGGAACATTTTCCCTGCATCTAGCTTGTCCAGTCCTTTTATAATTTTATATGTTTCTATAAGATCCCCCCCCTCATCCTTCTAAACTCCAGTGAATACAAGCCTAGTCTTTTCAATCTTTCCTCATATGACAGTCCCGCCATCCCAGGGATCAATCTCGTGAACCTACGCTGCACTGCCTCAATCACAAGGATGTCCTTCATCAAGTTCGGAGACCAAAACTGTACACAATACTCCAGATGTGGTCTTACCAGAGCCCTATACAACTGCAGAAGAAGCTCTTTACTCCTATACTCAAACCCTCTTGTTATGAAGGCCAACATTCCATTAGCTTTCTTCACTGCCTGCTATACCTGCACGCCAACTTTCAGTGACCGGTGTACAAGGACGCCCAGGTCTCTCTGTACCTCCCCCTTACTTAACCTAACCCATTGAGATAATAATCTGCCTCCTTGTTTTTGCCACTAAAGTGGATAACCTCACATTTATCTATATTATACTGCATCTGCCCACTCACTCAATCTGACTGATAAGGCTAAATTAAGTTAAAAAATATAAGAAGATATTATATTGGTTCCTGGGCTAGTTTACAGTTTATATTTAGTCTCAAAGTAGGCTTTTCTCCAGTAGAATAATACAGAAAGGCAAGTCAGTTTACTGTGTATTGAGATAATGAATAACTTTAAAATGCATCTAGTATTTGGCGAGAAAGGAAGGCAGATTAATATCAGTAAGGGGTATTGGGACAAATGTCCGATGTCTATGAGGGAGGAGGTGATGAGAGAGGAAGTTAGCTTGATCCCAGTGAGGGGCAATGACCAATGACTGAAGCCTTTGATGTGACGAGACCACGCAGGAGCATCCTGTAGTGGGAAGTGGCGGCGCTCATAGTAGCAGCGGCTCGCCTGCAGTCCGTCTGTTTTTCTTTTTTTGTTGTTGTTTTCTTGTCTTGTTTTAGCGTGTTAATTTGAGTTATTATGTAGTGTATGTGTGTGGGAGGGGTGGGAGAAACATTTTAGTCTCTTCCTTTTGGGGGGGGGACGTGACTTTTCTTGTCGTATCCTCCCGTCTCCGTCTCCGTCTGCGCTGAGGCCTAATAGCGGAGCTGGCGGCCTCCAACTGCGACCGACCTCGAGGCTCCGGAGGCAGAGCCAGCCAGGACTTACCAGCGCGGGGCTGGCCGACTTCAGGGCTGCGGCGGGTTCAGGCATTCCGGCAGCCCAGCGGCCCGACTCTGTGGCGGCTTTCCGGTGGCGGCGGCAGCGACGGCTTCGGAGGTTCGGCCGCGGGCCCAGTGGACTACATCGTCGGGAGCTCGCAGGTCACACGTTGGTGACCTGTTTTTCCGGAGCTCCCGCAGCAACAGCTGCGTCCGCTGGACTGGAGGGCGGCAGCTTCGGCAGCTTCGACCGCCCCGGGCCACGGAGTTGAACCGGCCCGTTCGCAGAGCGCGGTTCAGCCACGGGACTTATTTACATCACCCGGTGCGGTCACAACATCGGAGGCCTGGGTCGCCTCGGCACAGAGGAAGAGGAAGAACAAGAAGGGAACAGACAAAGACAAGATTTTTGCCTTCCATCACAGTGAGGAGGTGTCTGGTGAACTCACTGTGGTGGATGTTAAATATGTGTTTATTGTGTGTTTTGTTATTTACTATATGTATGACAGCAGGCAACAAAATTTCGTTCAAACCGGAAGGTCTGAATGACAATAAAGTTTTCCATGATTCCATGATTCCATGATAGTGATCTTTATTCTCTGTACCTCTGACCATGACTGAGGGTTGTTATCTCCGGTTTGCAGGGTTGTTATCTCCGGTTTGCTTCCAGTTCCTCGTGCTGGCGAGAGCAGGAACAGGGAGATATGGGACCTGAATGTGTGGCTGAGGAACTGGTGCAGGGGGCAGGGATTTAGATTCTTAGATCACTGGGATTTTTTTTATAGTAAGGGAGAACTGTACAAAAGGGACGGATTGCATCTTAACAGGTGGGGGACCAGCATTCTGGCCGGCAGGTTTGCCACTGCTACACGGATGGTTTTAAACTGAATAAGGGGGGTGGGGTATCAAATGGGATAGTCGAGGACGGAGTTAGAGGGAAAGAGAGTAAAGCGATGGTTAATGACCCCAGAATTAACGGGGAAGAAAGCTCACAAAGGGATAGGAGAGTATGGCCAAGTGTAATAGGGATCGATGTGAAAGGGGCCACTTGTCAACATAATTGTATAAGGAGTAAGAGTGTTGTAAAAACAAGCCTGAAGGCTTTGTGTCTCAATGCGAGGAGCATTCGTAATAAGGTGGATGAGTTGAAGGTGCAGATAGCGATTAATGACTATGCTATAGTTGGAATCACGGAGACTTGGCTCCAGGATGACCAAGGCTGGGAGCTGAACATCCAGGGATATTCAATATTCAGGAGGGATAGACGAAAAAGAAAAGGAGGTGGGGTAGCGTTGCTGGTGAGAGAGGAGATTAATGCAATAGAAAGGAAGGACATTAGCGTGGAGGATGTGGAATCGATATGGGTAGAGCTGCGAAACTCTAAGGGGCAGAAAACGCTAGTGGGAGCTGTGTACAGGCCACCTAACAGTAGTATTGGAGTTGGGGATGGCATCAAACAGGAAATTAGAAATGCGTGCAACAAGGGTAACACAGTTATAATGGGTGACTTCAATCTGCATGGAGATTGGGTGAATCAAATTGGCAGGGGTGCTGAGGAAGAGGATTTCCTGGAATGTAGGCGGGATAGTTTTCTCAACCAACATGTGGAGGAACCAACGAGAGAGCAGGCTATTCTAGACTGGGTATTGAGTAATGAGGAAGGGTTAGTTAGCAGTCTTGTTGTGCGTGGCCCCTTGGGCAAGAGTGACCATAATATGGTTGAGTTCTTCATTAGGATGGAGAGTGACAAAATTAAGTCAGAAACAAGGGTTCTGAACTTGAACAAAGGTAACTTTGAAGGTATGAGATGTGAATTGGCCAAGATAGACTGGCAGGTGATTCTTAAAGGGTTGACAGTGGATGTGCAATGGAAGGTATTTAAAGACTGCATGGATGAAGTACAAAAGTTGTTCATACCAGTTTGGCAAAAGAATAAATCGGGGAAGGTGGTGCATCCATGGATAACAAGGGAAATCAGGGATAGTATAAAAACAAAAGATGAGGCATACAAATTTGCCAGAAAAAGCAGCCTACCGGAGGACTGGGAGAAATTCAGAATCCAGCAGAGGAGGACAAAGGGCTTAATTAGGAAAGGGAAAATAGATTATGAAAGGAAACTGGCAGGGAACATAAAAACTGACTGCAAAAGTTTTTATAGATATGTAAAGAGAAAGAGACTAGTTAAAACAAATGTTGGTCCCTTGCGGTCAGAAACAGGTGAATTGATCATGGGGAACAAGGACATGGCAGACCAATTGAATAACTACTTTGGTTCTGTCTTCACTAAGGAAGACATAAATAATCTGCCGGAAATAGCAGTGGAACGGGGGTCAAATAAGATGGAGGAACTGAGTGAAATCCAGGTTAGCCGGGAGGTGGTGTTGGGTAAATTGAACGGATTGAAGGCCGATAAATCCCCAGGGCCAGATAGTCTGCATCCCAGAGTACTCAAGGAGGTAGCCACAGAAATAGTGGATGCATTAGTGATAATTTTTCAAAATTCCTTAGATTCTGGAGTAGTTCCTGAGGATTGGAGGGTAGCTAATGTAACCCCACTTTTTAAAAAAGGAGGGAGAGAGAAAGCGGGGAATTACAGACCAGTTAGTCTAACATCGGTAGTGGGGAAACTGCTAGAGTCAGTTATTAAAGATGGGATAGCAGCGCATTTGGAAAGTGGTGAAATCATTGGACAAAGTCAGCATGGATTTACGAAAGGTAAATCATGTCTGACAAATCTGATAGAATTTTTTGAGGATGTAACTAGTAGAGTGGATAAGGGAGAACCAGTGGATGTGTTATATCTAGACTTTCAGAAGGCTTTCGACAAGGTCCCGCATAAGAGATTAGCATACAAACTTAAAGCACACGGTATTGGGGGTTCAGTATTGATGTGGATAGAGAACTGGCTAGCAGACAGGAGGCAAAGGGTAGGAGTAAACGGGTCCTTTTCAGAATGGCAGGCAGTGACTAGTGGGGTGCCACAAGGCTCAGTGCTGGGACCCCAGCTATTTACAATATATATTAATGATTTGGACGAGGGAATTCAATGCAACATCTCCAAATTTGCAGATGATACCAAGCTGGGGGGTATAGTTAGGTGTGAGGAGGATGCTTGGAGGCTGCAGGGTGATTTGGATAGGCTGAGTGAATGGGCAGATGCATGGCAGATGCAGTACAATGTGGATAAATGTGAGGTTATCCACTTTGGTGGCAAAAACATGAGGGTAGACTATTATCTGAATGGTGGCAGATTAGGTAAGGGGGCGATGCAACGAGACCTGGGTGTCATGGTACACCAGTCATTGAAAGTAGGCATGCAGGTGCAGCAGGCAGTGAAGAAAGCAAATGGTATGTTAGCATTCATAGCGAAAGGATTTGAGTATAGGAGCAGGGAGGTTCTACTGCAGTTGTACAGGGTTTTGGTGAGGCCACACCTGGAGTACTGCGTACAGTTTTGGTCTCCAAATCTGAGGAAGGACATCCTTCCCATTGAGGGGGTACAGAGAAGATTCACCAGACTGATTCCTGGGATGTCAGGACTTTCATATGAGGAAAGATTGGATAGACTCGGTTTGTACTCGATGGAATTTAGAAGATTGAGGGGGGATCTTATAGAAACCTACAAAATTCTTAAGGGGTTGGACAAGCTAGATGCTGGAAGATTGTTCCCGATGTTGGGGGAGTCCAGAACAAGGGGTCACAGTCTAAGGATAAGGGGGAATTCCTTTAGGACCGAAATGAGGAAAACATTCTTTACACAGAGAGTGGTGAGTCTCTGGAATTCTCTGCCACAGAAGGTAGTTGAGGCCAGTTCATTGGCTATATTTAAGAGGGCGTTAGATGTGGCACTTGTGGCTAAAGGGATCAGGGGGTATGGAGAGAAGGCAGGTACGGGATACTGAGTTGGATGATCAGCCATGATCACATTGAATGGCGGTGCAGGCTCGAAGGGCCGAATGGCCTACTCCTGCACCTATTTTCTATGTTTCTATGTTTCTATGTCTGTGGAATGTGTTAAGGTGACAAAAAAAACCCACTATATAAAACGATGTAATCCTGTTGTTCGAGGAAGTGGACTGAGGACAGCCAAGTGAAAGTATTGTTCACGACCAGAGTTCTCGCTCACTTCCATCGGCCGATAATAAGTCAAGTTTTGAACTGGTCTACCAAACAGTTTGTGTGTTGTCTGTTTATTAAGAAGCAAACCTGTTTAGTTGTGTTCTAGAAGTAACTTTGTTCATGTCCAGGTCCCCCTGCAACCTCCTAACATCCTAACATCCTCTTCACAGTTCACACTGCCACCCAGCTTTGTGTCATCCGCAAACTTGCTAGTGTTGCTCCTAATTCCCTCTTCCAAATCATTAATATATATGGTAAACAGTTGTGGCCCCAACACCGAGCCTTGCAGCACTCCACTCGCCACTGCCTGCCATTCTGAAAAGGACCCGTTCACTCATACTCTTTGCTTCCAGTCTGACAACCAATTTTCTATCCAAGTCAACATCCTATCCCCAATACCATGTGCTCTAATTTTAGTCACCAGTTTCCCGTGCGGGACCTTATCAAAGGCTTTCTGAAAGTCTAGATACACTACATCCATTTATTTCAGTTCCTCTACCCCCTTAGATCCTCTGTCCTCCAGTACATCTGGGAGATTGTTTGTGTCCTCCTTAGTGAAGACAGACCCGAAGTAACTATTCAACTCTTCTGCCATTTTGTTGTTCCCCATATTAATTTCACCCGTGTCTGCCTTCAAGGGACCCAACATTTGACTTTGCTACACTTTTTCCCTTAACATATCTAAAGAAGCTTTTATTGTCCTTCTTTATATTTCTGGCCAGCTTCCCTTCATACTTCATCTTTTCAGACCGTATTGCCCGTTTTGTTTCCTTCTGTTGTCCTATAAAAGTTTCCCAATCCTCTGGCTTCCGGCTACTCTTTGCTGTGTTATACATTTTTTCTTTTAGTTTTATTCTATCCCTAACTTCTCTTGTCAACCACGTTTGCCTCCTACTCCCCTTAGAATCTTTCTTCCTTTTTGGAATGAAAATGATCCTGCATCTTCCGGATTATGCCCAGAAATTCCTGCCATTGCTGTTCCATCGTCATTCCTGCTAGGTTCCCTTTCCAGTCTACCTTGGCCAGCTCCTCTCTCATGCCTTCATAGTCCCCTTTGTTCAACTGCATCACTGTCACTTCTGATTTAACCTCCTCCTTATCAAATTGCAGATTAAAACCAATCATATCATGATCACTACATCCCAGTGGTTCCTTTACCTCGAGTTCTCTTATCAAATTTGGTTCATTGGACAACACTAAATCCAGAATTGGCTTTTCAAAGTCAAAGTCAAAGTCAAAAGAGTTTATTGTCATGTGTCCCTGACAGGACAATGAAAATCTTTCTTTGCATAGCATAACAGAACATAGAAGGCATTGACTACAATTCTATACATAAATACACCCATGAATTACTAAATTAATAAAGTGCAATAACAGATGGGGGGATATTAATGTTCAGAGTTTTGTCCGAGCCAGGTTTAATAGCCTGATGGCTGTGGGGAAGTAGCTATTCCTAAACCGGGTTGTTGCAGTCTTCAGGCTCCTGTACCTTCTACCCAAAGGTAGCAGGGAGATGAGTGTGTGGCCAGGGTGGTGTGGGTCTTTGATGATGCTGCCAGCCTTTTTGAGGCAGCGACTGTGATAAATCCCCTCGATGGAAGGAAGGTCAGAGCCGATGATGGACTGGGCAGTGTTTACTACTTTTTGTAGTCTTTTCCTCACCGCAGTCCCTTCTCCAATTCCTGGTTAAGGCGTTCAGTCTGTCCATTGGATTCCGGGTGATAACCAGATGTAAAGCTGACCGTGGCGTCCAACGGAGAACAAGATTCGTTCCAAAACCTGGACATGAACTGAGGCCCCCGGTCAGACACAATGTCTCTGGGAAATCCATGAATTCGAAAAACATGAGACAACATGACCTCTGCTGTTTTCCTGGCGGAGGGATGCTTGTGCAACGGAATGAAATGGACCATCTTAGAAAACCTGTCCACCATAGTCATGACTGGTGTTACCTTCAGAAGAGGGCAGACCCGTGACAAAGTCCATGGAGATGTCTGACCAGGGGCGCGAGGGGACAGGCAGTGGATTCAGGAGGCCAAAGGCGGGCCGACGCGAGGTCTTGTTCTGAGCATAAATACTGCAGGCGGCGACGTACTCTGTAATCCCCCTCTCCATGGAAGGCCACCAAAACCGCTCTTTGGCCGCAAACAGGGTTCGGCGGACACCGGGATGACAGGAGATCCGAGACGTATGAGCCCAGTGAATCACCTGTGAACGAAGAGACTCGGGAACAAACAGATGATTAGAAGGACACCCTAGCGGAGACTGAACACCAGCAGTAGCCTCGGAAACTCTCCTCTCAATCTCCCAAGTAACCGCCCCAACAAAACAGGAAGCAGGCAGAATGGGAGTTGAAACCTTAGGGGACGGGTCAGGATCAAACTGTCTGGAGAGAGCATCAGGTTTGCCATTCTTGGCACCAGGGCGGTAAGACAGTACAAAATCAAATCGATTAAAGAAGAGAGTCCACCTTGCTTGGCGAGAGTTGAGGCGTTTGGCTGACTTGATGTATTCCAGGTTCTTGTGGTCTGTCCAAACTAGAAACGGCTGCTTGGTACCCTCCAACCAATGTCTCCATTCCTCCAAGGCCGCTTTAACTGCTAACAGTTCACGGTTACCCACATCGTAATTTCTCTCAGCAGGAGAAAGCTTTCTTGAGAGGAAAGCGCAGGGATGTAGTCGACCATCTGTGGAGGACTTCTGGGAGAGTACGGCCCCGATGCCCACACCCAAGGCATCCACCTCAACCACGAACTGGAGTGACGGGTCAGGGTGAACCAGGATGGGGGCCGAGGAGAAGCTCCTCTTGAGTCTAATCAATGCAGTTTCTGCTTGAGAGGACCAAGAGAAAGGCACGTGGGGTGAGGTGAGAGCATGGAGTGGTGCAGCAGTGACACTAAAGTTCCGGATAAACTTCCTATAAAAATTAGCAAACCCAAGGAACCCCTGAAGTCGCTTACGACTGGAGGGTGTAGGCCAGGTGGCCACAGCACTGACCTTGCCCGGGTCCATCTGTATACCATCAGGTGACACAGCATAACCAAGGAATTGAACAGTGTTAACATGAAATTCACATTTCTCAGCTTTCACAAACAGATCATTCGAGAGCAAACGTTCCAGCACCTGGTGTACATGCTGCACATGGGAAGTTTCATCTGGAGAAAAAAATCAAAATGTCATCAAGGTACACAAACACAAACTTGTTCCGTATGTCCCATAATACATCGTTAACCATGCCTTGAAAAACGGCTGGAGCATTAGTAAGACCAAACGGCATGACCCGATATTCATAATGACCACTGGGTGTGTTAAACGCAGTCTTCCATTCATCCCCCTCCCTTATCCTTACCAGATGATAAGCATTTCTAAGATCTAACTTAGTGAATATTTTAGCGTCCTTTAACAGTTCAAATGCAGAGGAGATAAGAGGAAGAGGGTATCTGTTCTTAACAGTAATGTCATTGAGTCCTCTGTAGTCTATGCAGGGCCGAAGTGTTCCACCCTTCTTATCCACAAAGAAGAATCCAGCTCCTGCAGGTGAAGAGGAAGGTCTGATGATCCCAGCAGCAAGGGCATCGTCAATGTACTTCTCCATGGCGAGCCGCTCAGGTGAAGACAAGGAATAAAGACGACCCTTAGGAGGCGCTGTACCTGGCAGAAGGTCAATGCAGCAGTTGTATGGTCTATGTGGCGGAAGAGAGGTGGGCTTGGCCTTGTTGAACACCTCCTTAAGGCTGACTGGACCGACCGGAAGGCGAAGGGCGACATTGCCGCCACTGTTGGGAGGAGGACCGAACTGCCACTGATCTCCTCTCTCACTCTCTTTCTCTGAGACTAGCGTCAATTTGGACAGCCAGGGAAATCATAGACTCAAAGTCGGAAGGCAGGGTTAGTGGAGCCGACTGATCCTTGATAGCTTCAGACAATCCATTGTGAAAAGCATCCAACAAAGCAGACTCATTCCATCCACTCTTAGCAGCAACAGTTCGAAATTCAATAGCAAAATCCATAACTGAGCGATTACCTTGTTTTATGGAGACCTAGTTCTGTGAAGGCAGACATGGGTGAAATTATTATGGGTAACAAGGAAATGGCAGAAGAGTTGAACAAGTACTTTGGATCTGTCTTCACTAAGGAAGACACAAACAATCTCCCAGATGAACTGGAGGACAGAGGATCTAAGGGGGTAGAGGAACTGAAAGAAATTTTCATTAGGCGAGAAATAGTATTGGGTAGGCTGATACGACTGAAGGATGATAAATCCCCTGGGCCTGATGGTCTGCATCCCAGGGTCCTTAGGGAGGTGGCTCTAGAAATAGTGGACACATTGGTGATTATTTTCCAATGTTCGATCGATTCAGGATCAGTTCTTGTGGATTGGAGGATAGCTAACGTTATCCCACTTTTCAAGAAAGGAGCGAGAGAGAAAATGGGGAATTCGGTGGTGGGAAAGATGCTGGAGTCAATTATTAAACAGGTAATAATGGGGCATTTGGATAGCAGTAAAATATTAGTCCAAGTCAACATGAAAGGGAAATCATGCCTGACTAATCTTCTGGAATTTTTTGAAGATGTGACAAGTAAAATGGATAAAGGGGTGCCAGTGGATGTAGTGTATCTAGACTTTCAGAAAGCCTGTGATGAGGTCCAGCACGGGAGAATGGTGGCTAAAATTAGAGCACACGATATTGGGGGTGGGTTGTTGACGTGGATAGAAAATTAGTTAGCAGACAGGAAGCAAAGAGTTGGAGTGAATGGGCCCTTTTCAGAATGGCAGGAGTGCGCAAGGCTCGGTGTTGGGGCTGCAACTGTTTACCATATATATTAATGATTTGGAAGAGGGAATTAGGAGCAACACTAGCAAGTTTGTGGATAACACAAAGCTGGGTGGCAGTGTGAACTGTGAAGAGGATGTTAGGAGGTTGCAGGGTGACCTGGACGGGTTGAGCGAGTGGGCAGATACGTGGCAGATGCAGTATAATATAGATAAATGTGAGGTTATCCACTTTGGCGGCAGATTTTATCTCAATGGGGTTAGGTTAGGCAAAGGGGAGGTGCAGCGAGACCTGGCTGTCCTTGTACACCAGTCACTGAAAGTTGGCATGCAGGTACAGCAGGCAGTGAAGAAAGCTAATG
Source organism: Raja brachyura (assembly GCA_963514005.1). Next base: position 67,804,081 of record OY740794.1, read on the forward strand.
GAATGTGGGCCTTCATAACAAGAGGATTTCAGTATAGGCGTAAAGAGCTTCTTCTGCAGTTGTATAGGGCTCTGTTGAGACCACATCTGCAGTATTGTGTCCAGTTTTGGTCTCCTAATTTGAGGAAGGACATTCTTGTGGCTGAGGCAGTGCAGCGTAGGTTCACGAGATTGATCCATGGGATAGCGGGACTGTCATATGAGGAAAGATTGAAAAGACTAGGCTTGTATTCACTGGAGTTTCGAAGGATGAGGGGGATCTTATAGAAACATATAAAATCAAAAAAGGACTGGACAAGCTTGATGCAGGAAAAATGTTCCCAATGTTGGGCGAGTCCAGAACCAGGGGCCACGGTCTTAGAATAAAGGGGAAGACATTTAAGATTGAGGTGAGAAAAAACTTTTTCACCCGGAGAGTTGTGAATTTGTGGAATTCCCTGCCACAGAGGGCAGTGGAGGCCAAATCACTGGATGGATTTAAGAGAGAGTTAGATAGAGCTCTAGGGGTTAGTGGAATCAAGGGATGTGGGGAGAAGGCAGGCATGGGTTATTGATTGGGGACGATCAGCCATGATCACAATGAATGGCGGTGCGGTCTCGAGGCGGCCAAAGGGCCTCCTCCTGATCCTATTTTCTATGTTTCTATGAAGCAAGGTGGGAAGAAGTGTAGTCCAGATAGCCTTGGGAATCAGTGGATATCAGTGGATTTATAGTGGATGTCAGTCAGAAGTCTATCGCCTGCGATGGAGATGGCGAGGTCCAGAAATGGTAGGGAAATGGTCCAGGTGTATTTGAGTGCCGGATGGAAGTTAGTGGTGAAATGGATGAAGTCAGTGTGGGGTGCAGGAGGTAGCATCAATGCAGTCGTTGATGTAGCGGAAGTAGAGTTCAGAGATGAGACCCTGGTGTGTCTTGAACAAGGATTGTTCCACGTACCCTACAAAGAGGCAGGCATAGCTAGGGCCCATGCGCGTGCCCATAGCTATGCCTTGTATTTGGAGGAAATGGGAGGTCAAATGAAAAGTTATTAAGAGTAAGGACCAGCTCCGCTAGGCGGAGGAGAGTATCAGTAGATGGGGATTTGTTGGTTCTCTGGTCGAGGAAGACACAGAGTGCTTTGAGACCCTCCGGGTGGGGGATGGATGTGTAGAGTGACTGGACGTCCATGGTGAAGATGAGGGGATGGGGGCCTAGGGAACGGAATTCCTGGAGATGATGGAGTGCGTCTGAGGTGTCTTGAACATAAGTAGGGAAGGGATTTAACCAGCGGGGATAGGATGGAGTAGAGGTACGTGGAAATAAGTTCAGAGGGACATGAACAGGCAGAAACAATAGGTTTGTGGGTTTTGGGGAGAAGGTAAAATCAGGCCGTGTGGGGCTGGGGAACGATGAGGCTGGAGGCTTGGGGGGGGCAGGGAACCAGAGTTGATGAAGTCAGTGATGGTGCTAAAGATAGTGGCCTGGTGCTCGTCTGTGGGGTCATGGTCCAAGGATAAGTAGGAGGAGGTGTCTGAGAGTTGCGCGCCAGACTACCACGGTACCTCCCTTGTCGGCGGGTTTGATCACCCAGTCTGGGTTGTTGCAGAGTGAGCGAAGGGCTCAACTTTCAGGGGGGGAGAGGTTAGAGTGAGACAGGGGAGTGGAAAAGTTGAGGCGGTTGATGTCCCGCCGGCAGTTTAAAATAAAAAGGTCTAAAGCCGGTAGATGGCCATGAGGGAGGGGGGGTCCAAGAGGAGGGGATCCATTGGAGACGGGAGAAGGGGTCATTATTGGGGGGCGAGGACTCCTTCGCATGGAAGAACGCTTTGAGGTGGAGGCGATGGAAGAAGTGCTCCACATTGTGAAGGGCACGGAACTCATTGAGGTGGGGACAGAGGGGGACAAAGGTGAGGCCTCTGCTGAGGACAGACCATTCGGTATCAGAGAGGGGGTGGTCTTGGGGGATGGTGAACACATGGCAAGGATGGGGGTTGGGGCCACAGGAAGGCAGGTGAGTGGACTGAGGCCGAGGCGATGTCTGCTGGGGGGGTGGTGGGTGGTCCAGAGTAACTATCCTGCCATAGCTGTTAATCAAATATCTATTGATCAATTAGAAAAGCTGGTGATGAAGCCAAACAATCACGACTGCAATGAAAGTACCAGTAAGGAATCTGAGGAAATGTCTAGAGAAGAGTTAAAGTTTGTGGATATTATGAACTACTCAGTGAAGATGATAGACGGACACTATAGTCTGGACTTACCTTTCAAACAAGAAAATGTTAATCTGTCGAATAATCGTCATAAGGCAGAACAACGCACCCAGAATTTGAAATGCAAATTTGGCAAGAACACTAAATTTCATGAAGTAATAATCTCTTTGAAGAATAACTACTATGTGGAAAATTGCTTAAAATCCATGTGTACTGAGCAGGAAGCAATTCAAATGGTTAAACATCTGACTTCCCTTTGCAATAAGGGACGATTCACACTTTCTAAGTGGATCAGCAACAATTGTGAAAGCATTCCACCAGATGATAGAGCCAAAGAAACCAGAGAGTTGGATTTGGACAGAGACAATTTGCCAATGGAAGAGCATTGGGAGTTACAAATGTTGCACAATTAAAATCTGTTAACACACAAGAAAATCCTGCGGATGAAGTTTCTAGAGAACTGACAGCAGACCACTTCTGAAGCGATAAGAGACGGATCAATGAACTAAAGTCTCTCTGTAAGCCAGACAGAGAATGGCCAAAGCTTGAGCTGGGATTTGAAATCTCTGCTAATGATCCGGAGATTAAATCAAACCTAACAGTGAACGTTATTGGTAAAAATCCAGTTATTCTCTGGAAGGATTTTCACACTTCAATTTGTTGTTACGACACATCCATGAGTTGATCGGACAAGGAGGAAGAAGTTTCATGCTGTCAAAGCTTTGGGCTTTTATGTTTTGGACCATATACTGGGCATCATGCGTGATTTTTAGGGTTTGGTGCGTACGGTACAACTTTAAACTAAAAAACAATGTTTTAATAAGATCAATAATCATGTTATGTTTGTTTCTAGAAGGCGAAGGTGAATATTAATAGTCGAAGAATTCTGATTGCGAATATATAATGCATGCTATTTTCCTCGTTAGTATAGTATAGTTAGTATACTGGTCACGCGGGAGACCGAGGTTCAGTTCCCCGACCTTTTGCTTTTGATATATGTTAAGCCTTCATGGCTACCTTTTTGATCTTCATTAATAATTGCCTCGTTATATACTCGGAACAATTAGGGGTTGCTGTGTAGTGGCCATTTGGCTTATTTTGTGTGTCCTTAACTATGGCATGTGCGTTTAAATTTTAGACTGTCCGTTATTATATGGGCGGTATTCATTACATATTCAAGGGCGTGTTTGGAGCTAGGTTTCTTGTGCAGAAGCTTAGTTTTCAGTTTAGCTTTGAACATACATGGGGAAAGCTTACCCCTCGACCACGTGACGTTTAACCGACACGAGGAGTTTTCTAACGTTTAAGTTACATGCTGGATTTTGACGAAGATTAGAGTGTACGAGTCGGAATATAAGGTCAGATGTATATCTTATTGATTTTCTTCAACAATAAAGAACCTATTCATCAAAAGACTGTGTTATGAAGATTTATCTGTGAAGAAGCTCTGAAGGTCTCACAAAGAGCTCACATGCATATTACGACATTCTCCTTAACCATGTATTTCAACTTAGTGGCTAGAGGGAGTAATCTCTTAAAAATCTGCCGCTACATCGCCCACCAGTGGCCGATCAATGCATGTAGAAAGGGACTGCGGATGCTGGTTTAAACCGAAGATAGACACAATGTGCTGGTGTAACTGGGTGGGACGGGCAGCATCTCTGGAGAGAAGGAATGGCCAACGTTTCAGGATCAGCAGAGGGATCTAGGAGCGGCCAATGGGACTGTGCCCCACCTCCTCCCTCTGACGGGCAGCCGCATTGGCCAATGGGAGCAGGTCCCGCCTCCCCAGCCTGACGACACGAATGACCTGGTCCCGCTCCCTCCTTGCGTCTGCCCCCCCCCCCCCCCCCCCATGCTGGAGTAACTCAGCGGGTGAGGCAGCGCCTATGGAGAAAAGGAATAGGTGACGGTTCAAAATATAAATCTTCATAACACAGTCTCTTGATTAATAGCTTGTTATTGTTGAAGCAAAAGAGTAAGATATTCGTACAACCTTCTTCTTTGACTCGCACAGTTTAATCTTAGTCAAACTCCGTATGTCTCCGCAAAGCTCCGCATGGTCGAAAGATATTCCTTCTCTGAGTCTGAGGAAGGGTTACGGCCCAAAGCGTTGCCAATTTCCTCCATAGATGCTGCGGCATCCGCTGAGTTTCTCCAGTACTTTTGTCTATCCTCATTCCTTCTCACCAAGCTTCCTCTGAACTAACTAAAAAACCAACAGCTTCTGCGCAGGAATCCCAGCAGCAAACACGCTTCCGACTATGTAATAAATCCCACCCACATAATTACAGGCAGACACCATTTAAAGGCAAATGCTATAATTTATGACTCACAAAATTATGCCAAATGGCCACTACAGTGATAAGGTCCCACATTGGAGATTAGGGAGCATGGTATTGGGGGTAGAGTGCTGTCATGGATAGAACATTGGTTGGCAGACAGGAAACAAAGAGTAGGGATTAATGGGTCCCTTTCAGCATGGCAGGCTCGGTGCTGGGACCGCAGCTATTTACAATATATATCAATGATTTAGATGAAGGGATTACAAGTAACATTAGCAAATTTGCAGATGACACAATCTGTGGCTGTGTGAACTGAAGAGGATGCTCTGAGGATGCAGGGTGACTTGGACAGGTTGGGTGAGGTGAGATTGGGTGAGGGCAGATGCTTGGTAGATGCATTTTAATGTGGATAATTGTGCTGTTGTCCACTTTGGTAGCAAAAACAGGAAGGCAGATTATTATCTGAATGGTGTCAAGTTGGGAAAAGAGGAAGTACAACGGGCTCTGGGGAGTCCTTGTACATCAGTCACTGAAAGTAAGCATACAGGTACAGCAGGCAGTGAAGAAAACGAATGGTACGTTGGCCTTCACAGGGACCACAGTTTATGAATAAGTGGTAAGCCATTTAGAACGTAGATGAGGAAACACTTTTTCACCCAGTGAGGTGAGTCTGTGGAAATCTCTGCCTCAGAAGGCGGTGGAGGCTGGTTCTCTGGACACTTTCAGAGAGAGCTAGATAGGGCTCTTAAAGATAGCGGAGTCAGGCGATATTGGGACAAGGCAGGAACGGGGTACTGATTGTGGATGATCAGCCACTATCACATTGAATGGCGGTGCTGGCTCAAAGGGCCGAATGAACTACTCCTGCACCTGTTGTCTATTGAGGTTCCCTGTGGGAGGAAGGTGAGCATTAGGTCCCAGCGCAGTCAGACCACTTGGTGTGAGAGTCTGCAGCGTGGAGACTCCAGGCCCAGTGCTGAGCCTAGGACTTTGGTAAGGCAACGGCTGCGGCCCACTGGTGGGCAATGGAGTGGCCAGAGCCGGCAGTGTCGCTGGTCGAGGCCCACGGGGAGTGGAATCGCACGCGGATGAAGCGTCGGAAGTGCCGGTCAGCGGATGAACGGGAAGGCAGCGAGTATCAGCGGCTCCGGTGAGGCAGCAAGGGTTGGTGGTGTCGGTGAAGGTGGCTAACTCCCATTCCCCTTTCCTCACAAGCGAGAATCATGACAGAAGCCTCCTAGCGGTGATCCCTGGAAGCGATGACGCGATGCACTCTGTGACATGTCGGGCGACAATTCTGTCAACATGTTGGACGATGACAGAAGCCAACAGCAAGCTACATCGTCTGACACATGAGCGAACGAACCTCAGGCTGGCTACCTCCCATTCCCCTTACTCCCCCAAGCTGGCAAACTCCCATTCCCCTTACTCCAAGCTGGCTACCTCACATTCCCCTTACTTCCCTCAAGCTGGCTACCTCCCATTCCCCTTACACCCCAAGCTGGCTACCTCCCATTCCCCTTACTCCCTCAAGCTGGCTACCTCCCATTCCCCTTACACCCCAAGCTGGCTACCTCCCATTCCCCTTACTCCCTCAAGCTGGCTACCTCCCATTCCCCTTACTCCCTCAAGCTGGCAAACTCCCATTCCGCTTACTCGAAGCTGGCTGCCACCCATCCCTTACTCCCCCAAGCTGGCTCCCACTGCACTGTCATGAGCTGAGGGTCGGCAGCATCCACAAAGAGCCAGGTGGAGTGGGGCCACGGATCCAGGCAGCAGACACACGGGGCCATAGACCCGGCAACATCTCTATCAGCTGCAGCAGAGTTGGGGACAGTCTGGTCCCTCCACCCACCCAGAGTCACTGACCGGGCTGCGCCAGCACCACGACCCCCCCCCCCCCCCCCCCGACCCATACACGGGTGATTCACCTCCTGGACCCCCACATGGGGTGATTTACCCGGGTGGCGGGCTGTCTGTAGCCCTGCCACCGCACTTCGGCCGCCAAACACCTAACGATATTGCCAAGTGCAGGAACTATTTTTGAAGTAGTGGGGAGGTGTGCGACTGCCCTACGGCTACAGATATGCATGGAGGCGAGAATAATTTCTTATCATTTCTGGAGATGGTTGGCATTTTCATTCATTATTGATAGTACAACATGAATTCTGAAGAATTCCGAAGAACACAGTTGTCAAAGTTCGACTCTTAAAGAAAGCAGACAGCAACAATATTGTTAAAGGTAAACCAAAGCAATCTTTTAATCAATTTTTCAGACGGGAGTGGCGAGATCTACAAAGAGCACACACATTGCTCAGTGCTGCTCGGGCTCCACTCAAAGAACAAAGGAAAGTTAGTGTAATTATATATTTTCTTATCATTAAAACACACCTTCTAAATCTGAGTGAAAGATCCATAACCTAAGGGAAACAAGGGAGGCTGGACCCATATATTTGCAATGTCAGCCTTATTCTCAAATCTTGGCACAGCTTCAGTACAGCTGCCCATTCCGGAAGGACAAGAAATTCCATTTTGTTTTCAAATTACTTCCATCTTGGTTCCAGAATGGGCATCCGTCTGTGAACTAAAACAAGCTTGTAAGACTTGGATGGAAGCCACTACCTTGTCCTTAGCTGGGACAGACAGTTCAGACAAATATCTAATATGGTCCTGTGCCCAGACAACACATCTCTATGTTAATACATTGTTTCAATGATTAGTATAAACAAAGCTTCTAATATTTTCACAGACTTTATTCTGCTGGGGAAATTCTCTTTTAAATTTGACTGCTTTCTGTTTTACAGCAAATCCCAATTTTTAATTTACGAACCAAACTTGATATTAGGAACTTTTATTAGGAACATTTCTCCATCCGTTTCCCACCACGGATGGCTGACCTGCTGAGTTCTACCGGCAATTTGGAGAGGAATGGATGGGCAACGTGTTGGCTCTAGACAGTGCTGTTCCTCAGCTTGCGTGTCACCTTGTCAAAGTTCGCTCTTAAAAAGCAGATAGCAACAAAATTGTTAAAGGTAAACCATGGCAATCGTTTAATCAATCTGTCAGACGGGAGTGGCAAGATCTACAATGGACACAAACGTTGCTGTGCTTCTCGGGCTCCACGGTCAGAACAAACGAACATTAGTGCAATTATACATTTTTCTTATTAGTAAACCACTCCTACCAAGTCTGAATATGGCATGACTGAAAGATTCTGTAGCCTTTCAGAATACAGGAAAAGCTGGGTCCAAATCAAGCTCATCCAATAACAAATTATTACTTATCTCTGGAGCGTCAGCTATTTTTTTCAATCTTGGCTTCTTTATGGCCTTGAAAGAAGCACATGTTATTACGCAGGCTTCCTTCTTAATGTCTTTATTAAAAAAACAACCTGTCCTCCATATTGTGTTCCATGTCATTTGAAAAGTCATTCAGACTTGGCACCGAGCCATTCTTTTGTTCTACTAGACCATGCATTTGTAGAAGAACAACTCCATTTTAGATTTGACTATTAGCTCTTTCAATCTTGGCAATGGAGGAGGCCTAGGACAGAAAAATCAGTTCGAGAGTGGGAAGGGGAGTTAAAATGGTTGGCAACCGGGAGATCCAGCAGGCCTTGGCGGACTGAGTGCAAGTGTTGGGTGAAATGTACGCCTGGTCTAGATACAAGGAGAGAGAGAGAGTGCATGTTTTGAAAGAAAGAGCGTGTGAGAATGTGTGTGTATGAGGGAGCTTGTGGGAGTGAGCGTGTGTGAGAGAGTGTGTGTGAGTGACAGTGTGTGTGTGAGAGAGCGCGTGTTAGAATGTGTGTGTGAGAGTGCGTGTGTAAGAGTGTGCATGTGTGAGTGAGTGTGAGAGCGTGTGTGTGAGAGCGTGTGTGTGTGAGAACGTGAGAGTGTAAGAGTGTGTGTGAGTGTGCATGTGTGAGCGTGCGTCTGTGAGTGTGAGCGTGCGTCTGTGAGAGAACATGCGAGAGCGTGTGCATGTGTAAGAGAGCATGTGAGAGAGAGAGCGAGAGAGAGGAAGTGTGTATGAGAGAGGGACTGTGTGTGAGAGAGAGAGATAGAGTTTGTGTGTGAGAGGGACTGTGTGTGAGAGAGAGAGTTTTTGTGTGTGTGACAAGGAGTGTGTCTGTGAGAGAGAGGGAGTGTGTGAGAGAGAGCAAGAGAGAGAGGGAGTGTGTTTGAGAGTGGGAGTGTGTGTGAGAGAGGGGGAGTGTGTGAGAGAGCAATAGAGAGGTTGTGTGAGACTCAGCAAGGGAGTGGTGCATGTGTGAGAGAGAGGGAGTGTGTATGTGAGAGAACAAGAGAGTGAACAAGAGAAAGAGGGAGTGTGTGTTTGCGTGAGAGAGAGGGACAGAGAGAGGGGGTGGGGGTGGGGGAGGGGGGAAGAGGCACCGGAGGGAAGGGGTCGAGGTTGGGTGTGAGAGACAAGGAGCAAGAGAGGGAGCGGGTGAGAGACGGAGCGACAGAGTGAGTGTGTGAGAGAGAGGATGGGTGCACGAGAGGGTGGAGTGGAGAGAATTTGTACGAGTGGGAGGGGGAGGGGTAAGTGGAGGGAAGGGGAGAGAGATGAATGTATATGTGCAGCTTTAAGGGACATTGGTCAGGTACTGGTCACCATTACAGGACTGATGTGGAGGCTTTGGGGAAGGTACAGGGGAAGCGGCACAGAAGATGCCGGTTTACAACAAAGGACAAAAAGTGTCAGCGTAACTCAGCAGCATCTCTGGAAAGGAGTGGGTGACTGAAGAAACGACCCGAAACTTTACTCATTCCGTCCACCATTTTGTGTTTACCTAAACAGCGCCTATCCATGTGGCGGTGTGCTAGCAGGCTGGAGGAGCAGGAAAAGGCCTTGCCACAGAGCGGGCAGGTGAAGGGTCGCTGGCCGGTGTGGACTTGCCGGTGTGGGGACGCCGATGCTGCTACATGCTGGACATGCGGGTGAAAACCTTGCCACACTCAGCGCACACAAAAGGGTGCGTATCCGCTGGTGCTCCCGCAGCCCCCATGCTCTCTTGTCACAGTGGGAGCAGCTGCTCGCCGGCGTGGGTCCGCCGGTGCTGTCGCAACGCCTGCGAGCTGTCAAACTCCTCACCGCAGTACGGGCAGTCGTGCGGCTGGCCACTGGTGTGCACGCACTGGTGAGACAGGGCATGGGAAGCCATGGCAAAGCGCTCTCCACACACTGGGCTGGGGACGGGATGGTCGTCGGCGTGCACCCGCAGGTGGGACAGCAGCTTGGAGGAGCGGGTGAAGCCCTTACCGCACTGGGCGCAAGTGTAGGGGCGCTCGCCGGTGTGGGTGCGCTGGTGCTGCAGCAGGTTGTTGGACTGGGTGAAGCCCTTGTCGCACTGGGCACAGGTGTAGGGACGCTCGCCAGTGTGGGTGCGCTGGTGTTGCAGCAGGCTGTGGGACTGGTTGAAGCCCTTGCTGCACTGGGTGCAGGTGTAGAGGCGCTTGCTGGTGTGGGTGCGCTGGTGGGACAGCAGGTTGCAGGAGTGGGTGAAGCCCTTGCCGCATTGGGCACAGATGAAGGGCCGCTCCCCGGTGTGGGTGCGCTGGTGGGACAGCAGGTGGTAGGAGCGGGTGAAGCTCTTGCCACATTCGCTGCAGGTGTAGGGGCGCTCGCCAGTGTGCAGGCGCCTGTGCACCTTCAGATCCAGCGATGACTTGAAGTCTTTGCCGCAGTCGGAGCAGGTGAAGGGTCGCTCACTGCTGTGCACCCGCTGGTGATCCCGCAGCCCCGATGACTGGGCAAAGTTCTTGCCGCAGGTGGAGCAGCCATAGGGCTTCTCGCCTGTGTGCACCCGCTGGTGTACCTTCAGGTGTTGCACCCCCTTGAAGCTCTTGCCGCACTCCGAGCAGTCAAAGGGGCGTTCTCCTGTGTGCACTCGCCGGTGGGTCTCCAGCTTGCTTGGGCTCTGCCAGGCCTTCCCACACACGTCACACTCATAACGCTTCTCCTTGTTGTGCCCCGTCATGTGGTCCTCCATTGCAGCTCACCCTCTCGATGCTCAGCCCGCAATCCGAGCAGAAGGGGGGGGCGGGCTCGCCGGCACCTAGGCCGCCCTCAATGACCGCTCACAACCCCGTCTCTCCGTCCACAGTAACGGCTACTAAACCCTGCAGGAGAGGAACACAGACGGTCAACAAGCTGGCAAACATGACATTACTAGCACATATTGCTTGCGTTTATGGCGGAGAAAACCGGTATATAATTCTGCGCGGCTCAGTGGTGCAGCGGTACAGTTGCTGCCTCACCGCCAGAGACCCGGGTTCGATTCTGATTACGGGTGCTGTCTGTGTGGAGTTTGTACGTTCTCCCCTTGACCTGCGTGGGTTTTTACTCTGGGTGCTCAGGTTTCCACCAACATTTCAAAGACGTTCAGGGTTGTAGATTAATCGGCCTCCGCAAAATTGTTAAATTGTCCCCAATGTGCGTAGGATAGTGCTAGTGTACGGGGTGTTTGCTGGTCGGCGCTGATTCCGTGGGAAGACCTGTTTCCACGCTGCATCGCTAAACTAAATAAACCAAAGAAGGGCCTCGACCCAAAATGTCACCCATTCCTTCTCTCCACAGATGCTGCCTGACCCGCTGAGTTACTCCAGCACTTTTCGTCGCTGCACCCGCTGAGTTTCTCCAGCTTTTTGTGTAACCCTTTTCGTCTCTATCTTCTCCACGGATGCTGCCTGACCCGCTGAGTGACTCCTGCACTTTGTCAAGATTCATAGTGATACAGCGTTGGAAAGAGGCCCTTCGGCCCAACTTGTACCCGCACTCCTAGATCCGTCGGCTCCACACATTCCCCCAGCGCCGCGCCATTCACAGTGAAGACCCTGCCCTGGTTTGACTACCTAAACTGCAACACCGTCCCCACCCCTAAACAATGTGACCTCCTCCCTGTGGCTCCCTGCCCCTTACCCCTGCCGCCGCCTCTTGGTTCTTCGTTTCTTGGTCCTCCAAAATATTCCAAATTGGAATTTAAACTGGAGGCGGTGGAGGGAGGACTTAAGCCAGAAAGGGTTTTTGGGAAGAAAGAGTTCCTGCTCCTTACACCCCTTTGCTCCCTCCCCCTCCTCCCCACCCCCAAACAATGTGAACCCACCCCCACCTGGCTACCTAACCCCTTCCTGGGCTCACTTGACCCCTCTCTCTCCACCCCATTTGCCCCCCCCATTCATCCCCCTCGGCACCAAACCCACTCCCCATTGAATCCTCCCCCTCCCTTTGCTCCCCGCGCCACTCACTTCACCCCCAGCCCCCTCTCTCCCTCCCTCCACACTCCCTGTGTGTCTCTCTCTGACCCACTCCCCTTATTCCTGACCCTCCCCCCTCTCCCCCTCACATATCTCTCTCTCTCTATCCACCCCTGCCCCTCTTGTCCCCGGGTTGCCACTGTCTACCCGTGTCTGCCCCTTGTCCACCGGGCCCGGGCCTCTCCCTCTCTCCCGCCGCCGCCGCGTCACCGTCACCGTCACCGCTCGCTCCCGCCCGCGCGCACGCGCTGCAACGGGCTGGCGGTTGGTTGTTGATGACGTGCCACCGGCATCGCCTGGAGGACCGGCCCGGAGGACCATCCGCCTGGAGGACCGGCCCGGAGGACCATCCGCCTGGAGGACCGGCCCGGAGGACGACGGAGGACCATCGGCCTGGAGGACCGGCCCGGAGGACCATCGGACCGACCCCGTTTCCCAGGTCGGTGCGGATCCCCCTCCCCCCTCTCACCCTCACCTGATGTTGCGGTCTTCTCTTGGTGACCGTGATCCTCTCTGGAATTGTAGTGGCATCCGGATCAGGGTGAGTGGGGAGAGGGGCAGGTCAACGTTATTTGTCGCACACACAGACACACACAAGATGTGCAGTGAAATGAGAGGCAAATGCCTGCGGATTGTGCACAGACTACAGAACAGGATAGAACAGAGACCCTCACCCTCCCCCCTCTCACTCTCACCCTCCCCCCTCTCACCCCCTCTCCCCCTCTCACCCCCTCTCACCCCCTCTCCTCCTCTCACCCCCTCTCCCCCTCTCACCCCCTCTCCCCCTCTCACCCCCTCTCCTCCTCTCACCCCCTCTCCCCCTCTCACCCCCTCTCCCCCTCTCACCCCCTCTCCCCCTCTCACCCCCTCTCACCCCCTCTCCCCCTCTCACCCCCTCCCCCTCTCACCCCCTCTCACCCTCCCCCCCTCACCCCCTCCCCCTCTCACTCTCACCCTCACCCCCTCCCCCCTCTCACCCCCTCCCCCTCTCACCCCCACCCCCTCTCACCCCCTCCCCCTCTCACTCTCACCCCCTCCCACTCTCACCCCTCCCCCTCTCACCCCCATCCCCTCTCACCTCTCACCCCCAACCCCTTCTCACCCCCTCCCCCTCTCACCCCCACGCCTTCTCACCCCCACCCCCTCTAACCCCCACCCCTTCTCACCCCCTCCCCTTCTCATCCCCTCCCCCTCTCACCCCCTCTCACCCCCACCCTCACCCCCACCCTCACCCCCACCCCTTCTCACCCCCTCCCCTTCTCATCCCCTCCCCCTCTCAACCCCTCTCACCCCCACCCCCTCTCACCCCCACCCCCACCCCCACCCCCTCTCACCCCCTCCCCCTCTCACACCCTCACCCTCCCCCTCTCACCCTCACCCCCTCTCACCCTCACCCCCTCTCACCCCCTCTCACCCCCTCTCACCCCCACCCCCTCTCACCCTCGTGCATGGCAGATGAAGTTTAATGCTGATAAATGTGAGATTATCCACTTTGGTATCAAAAACAGGAAGGCAGATTACTATCTAAATGGTGTCAAGTTGGGAAATGGGGACGTACAACGGGATCTGGGGGTCCTTGAACATCAGTCTATGAAAGTAAGCGTGCAGGTACAGCAGGCAGTGAAGAAAGCGAATGGCATGTTGGCCTTTATAACAAGAGGAATTGATTATAGGAGCAAAGAGGTCCTTCTGCAGTTGTATAGCGCCCTAATGAGACCACACCTGGAGTATTGTGTGCAGTTTTGGTCCCCTAATTTGAGGAAGGACATTCTTGCTATTTAGTGCAGCGTAGGTTTACAAAATTAATTGCCAGGATGTCAGGACTATCATATGTGCTGAGAGAATGGAGCGGCTGGGCTTGTATACAGTGGAGTTTAGGATGAGAGGGGATCTTATTGAAACATATAAAATTGTTAAGGGCTTGGGCACGCTAGAGGCAGGAAGCATGTTCCCGATGTTGGGGGTCCAGAACGAGGGGGCACAATTTCATTGTGCAGTGAAATGAGAGGCAAATGCCTGCGGATTGTGCACAGACTACAGAACAGGATAGAACAGAGACCCCCACCCTCCCCCCTCTCACCCCCTCCCCCCTCTCACCCCCTCCCCCTCTTACCCCCTACCCCTCTCAACCCCACCCTCCCCCCTCTCACCCCCTCCCCCTCTCACCCCCCTCTCACCCCCTCCCCCTCTCACCCCCCCCCTCACCCCCTCCCCCTCTCACCCCTCCCCCTCTCACCCCTCCCCCTCTCCCCCTCTCTCCCCCTCTCACCCCCTCTCACCCTCCCCCCTCTCACCCCCTCCCCCTCTCACTCTCACCCTCCCCCCTCTCACCCCCTCCCCCTCTCACCCCACCCCCTCCCCCTCTCACCCCCACCCCCTCCCCCTCTCACCCTCCCCCTCTCACCCTCCCTCTCTCACCCTCCCCCCTCTCACCCCCACCACCTCTCACCCCCACCCCTTCTCACCCCCTCCCCCTCTCACCCCCACCCCCTCTCACCCCCACCCCCTCTCACCCCCACCCCCTCTCACCCCACCCCCTCCCCCTCTCACCCCCAACCCCTTCTCACCCCCTCCCCCTCTCACCCCCTCCCCCTCTCACCCCCTCCCCCTCTCACCCCCACCCCTTCTCACCCCCTCCTCATCCCCTCCCCCTCTCACCCCCACCCCTTCTCACCCCCTCCCCCTCTCACCCCACCCCCTCTCACCCCCACCCCTTCTCACCCCCTCCCCTTCTCAACCCCTCCCCCTCTCACCCCCACCCCCTCTCACCCCCACCCCCACCCCCTCTCACCCCCTCCCCCTTTCACCCCCACCCCCTCTCACCCTCACCCCCTCTCACCCTCACCCCCTCTCACCCTCATGCATGGCAGATGAAGTTTAATGCTGTTAAATGTGAGATTATCCACTTTGGTATCAAAAACAGGAAGGCAGATTACTATCTAAATGGTGTCAAGTTGGGAAATGGGGACGTACAACGGGATCTGGGGGTCCTTGAACATCAGTCTATGAAAGTAAGCGTGCAGGTACAGCAGGCAGTGAAGAAAGCGAATGGCATGTTGGCCTTTATAACAAGAGGAATTGATTATAGGAGCAAAGAGGTCCTTCTGCAGTTGTATAGCGCCCTAACGAGACCACACCTGGAGTATTGTGTGCAGTTTTGGTCCCCTAATTTGAGGAAGGACATTCTTGCTATTTAGTGCAGCGTAGGTTTACAAAATTAATTGCCAGGATGTCAGGACTATCATATGTGCTGAGAGAATGGAGCGGCTGGGCTTGTACACAGTGGAGTTTAGGATGAGAGGGGATCTTATTGAAACATATAAAATTGTTAAGGGCTTGGGCACGCTAGAGGCAGGAAGCATGTTCCCGATGTTGGGGGTCCAGAACCAGGGGGCACAATTTCATTGTGCAGTGAAGTGAGAGGCAAATGCCTGCGGATTGTGCACAGACTACAGAACAGGATAGAACAGAGACCCCCACCCTCCCCCCTCTCACCCCCACCCTCCCCCCTCTCACCCCCACCCTCCCCCCTCTCACCCCCTCCCCCTCTCACCCCCTACCCCTCTCACCCCCACCCTCCCCCCTCTCACCCCCTCCCCCTCTCACCCCCCCCTCTCACCCCCCCCTCTCACCCCCCCTCTCACCCCCTCCCCCTCTCACCCCCTCCCCCTCTCACCCCCTCCCCCTCTCACCCCTCCCCCTCTCACCCCACCCCCTCCCCCTCTCCCCCTCTCCCCCCCTCTCTCTCCCCCTCTCTCCCCCTCTCTCCCCCTCTCTCCCCCTCTCACCCCCTCTCACCCCCTCTCCCCCTCTCACCCTCCCCCCTCTCACCCTCCCCCCTCTCACCCTCCCCCCTCTCACCCCCTCCCCCTCTCACTCACCCTCCCCCCTCTCACCCCCTCCCCCCTCTCAACCCCCCCTCTCACCCCCACCCCCTCCCCCTCTCACCCTCCCCCTCTCACCCTCCCCCTCTCACCCTCCCCCCTCTCACCCTCCCCACCTCTCACCCCCACCCCTTCTCACCCCCACCCCTTCTCACCCCCACCCCTTCTCACCCCCAACCCCTTCTCACCCCCTCCCCCTCTCACCCCCTCCCCCTCTCACCCCCTCCCCCTCTCACCCCCACCCCTTCTCACCCCCTCCTCATCCCCTCCCCCTCTCACCCCCACCCCTTCTCACCCCCACCCCTTCTCACCCCCTCCCCCTCTCACCCCACCCCCTCTCACCCCCTCCCCTTCTCATCCCCTCCCCCTCTCACCCCCACCCCCTCTCACCCCCACCCCCACCCCCTCTCACCCCCACCCCCACCCCCTCTCACCCCCTCCCCCTTTCACCCCCACCCCCTCTCACCCTCACCCCCTCTCACCCTCACCCCCTCTCACCCTCATGCATGGCAGATGAAGTTTAATGCTGTTAAATGTGAGATTATCCACTTTGGTATCAAAAACAGGAAGGCAGATTACTATCTAAATGGTGTCAAGTTGGGAAATGGGGACGTACAACGGGATCTGGGGGTCCTTGAACATCAGTCTATGAAAGTAAGCGTGCAGGTACAGCAGGCAGTGAAGAAAGCGAATGGCATGTTGGCCTTTATAACAAGAGGAATTGATTATAGGAGCAAAGAGGTCCTTCTGCAGTTGTATAGCGCCCTAACGAGACCACACCTGGAGTATTGTGTGCAGTTTTGGTCCCCTAATTTGAGGAAGGACATTCTTGCTATTTAGTGCAGCGTAGGTTTACAAAATTAATTGCCAGGATGTCAGGACTATCATATGTGCTGAGAGAATGGAGCGGCTGGGCTTGTACACAGTGGAGTTTAGGATGAGAGGGGATCTTATTGAAACATATAAAATTGTTAAGGGCTTGGGCACGCTAGAGGCAGGAAGCATGTTCCCGATGTTGGGGGTCCAGAACCAGGGGGCACAATTTCATTGTGCAGTGAAATGAGAGGCAAATGCCTGCGGATTGTGCACAGACTACAGAACAGGATAGAACAGAGACCCCCACCCTCCCCCCTCTCACCCCCACCCTCCCCCCTCTCACCCCCACCCTCCCCCCTCTCACCCCCACCCTCCCCCCTCTCACCCCCTCCCCCTCTCACCCCCTACCCCTCTCACCCCCACCCTCCCCCCTCTCACCCCCTCCCCCTCTCACCCCCCCCTCTCACCCCCCCCTCTCACCCCCCCTCTCACCCCCTCCCCCTCTCACCCCCTCCCCCTCTCACCCCCTCTCCCTCTCACCCCTCCCCCTCTCACCCCACCCCCTCCCCCTCTCCCCCTCCCCCTCTCCCCCTCTCCCCCCCTCTCTCTCCCCCTCTCACCCCCTCTCACCCCCTCTCCCCCTCTCACCCTCCCCCCTCTCACCCTCCCCCCTCTCACCCTCCCCCCTCTCACCCCCTCCCCCTCTCACTCTCACCCTCCCCCCTCTCACCCCCTCCCCCCTCTCAACCCCCCCTCTCACCCCCACCCCCTCCCCCTCTCACCCTCCCCCTCTCACCCTCCCCCTCTCACCCTCCCCCCTCTCACCCTCCCCACCTCTCACCCCCACCCCTTCTCACCCCCACCCCTTCTCACCCCCACCCCTTCTCACCCCCACCCCTTCTCACCCCCTCCCCCTCTCACCCCCACCCCCTCTCACCCCCTCCCCCTCTCACCCCCTCCCCCTCTCACCCCCACCCCCTCTCACCACCTCCCACTCTCACCCCCACCCCTTCTCATCCCCTCCCCCTCTCACCCCCATCCCCTCTCACCCCCTCCCCCTCTCACCCCCACCCCCCACCCCTTCTCACCCCCACCCCTTCTCACCCCCACCCCTTCTCACCCCCACCCCTTCTCACCCCCACCCCTTCTCACCCCACCCCTTCTCACCCCCACCCCTTCTCACCCCCACCCCTTCTCACCCCCTCCCCTTCTCATCCCCTCCCCTTCTCACCCCCTCTCACCCCCACCCCTTCTCACCCCCACCCCTTCTCACCCCCACCCCTTCTCACCCCCACCCCTTCTCACCCCCACCCCTTCTCACCCCCTCCCCTTCTCATCCCCTCCCCCTCTCACCCCTTCTCACCCCCTCCCCTTCTCATCCCCTCCCCCTCTCACCCCTTCTCACCCCCACCCCTTCTCACCCCCACCCCTTCTCACCCCCTCCCCCTCTCACCCCCACCCCCTCTCACCCCCACCCCTTCTCACCCCCACCCCCACCCCCTCTGACCCCCTCCCCCTCTCACACCCTCACCCTCCCCCTCTCACCCTCACCCCCACTCACCCTCACCCCCACCCCCTCTCACCCCCTCTCACCCCCACCCCCTCTCACCCCCACCCCCTCTCACCCTCGTGCATGGCAGATGAAGTTTAATGCTGATAAATGTGAGATTATCCACTTTGGTATCAAAAACAGGAAGGCAGATTACTATCTAAATGGTGTCAAGTTGGGAAATGGGGATGTACAATGGGATCTGGGGGTCCTTGAACATCAGTCTATGAAAGTAAGCGTGCAGGTACAGCAGGCAGTGAAGAAAGCGAATGGCATGTTGGCCTTTATAACAAGAGGAATTGATTATAGGAGCAAAGAGGTCCTTCTGCAGTTGTATAGCGCCCTAACGAGACCACACCTGGAGTATTGTGTGCAGTTTTGGTCCCCTAATTTGAGGAAGGACATTCTTGCTATTTAGTGCAGCGTAGGTTTACAAAATTAATTGCCAGGATGTCAGGACTATCATATGTGCTGAGAGAATGGAGCGGCTGGGCTTGTATACAGTGGAGTTTAGGATGAGAGGGGATCTTATTGAAACATATAAAATTGTTAAGGGCTTGGGCACGCTACAGGCAGGAAGCATGTTCCCGATGTTGGGGGTCCAGAACCAGGGGGCACAGTTTAAGAATAAGGAGTAAGCCATTTAAAAACAGAGCTGAGGAAACACTTTTTCACACAGAGAGTTGTGACTGTGTAATTCTCTGCCTTAGAGGGCGGTGGAGGCCGGTTCTCTGGATACTTTCAAGAGAGAGCTAGATAGAGCTCTTAAAGATAGCGGAGTCAGGGGATATGGGGAGAGTGCAGGAACGGGGTACTGATTGGGGATGATCAGCCATGATCACATTGAATGGCGGTGTTGGCTCGAAGGGCCAAATGGCCTCCTCCTGCACCAATTGTCTATTGTCTATAACACAGTCTCTGAGACCCAGAACGACGGCCAAAACACACAACATAGGCCCTGGGGCCTGAAATACAGGCCTGGAGTCTATAACGCTGGCCTGGGGCCCACAACGCAGGCTCGGAGGCCCAGAACTTAGGCCTTAGCCTATAACACAGGCCAGAAATTAGGCCAAAGCCCAGAACTTAGGGTAAAGCAGAAAACACAGGCCTGGAGTCTGCAATAAAGCCCAGTGGCCTATAAAACAGGCTTGGGGCCCCAGATCTTAGGCCAAAGCCCAGAACTTAGACCCGGGGACTATAACAGGCCCAGAGCCTAAAACGCAGGCCTGGAGCCTATATCACAACTCTGTGGCCTACGAAACACAGGCTCGGAAGTTCCAGAATTAAGACCAAAGCCCACAACACAGGACTGGGGCCTAAAATACAGGCCCAGAGCCTATAAAAGCCCTGAGGCCTACAAAACAGGCCAGGAACCCCAGAACTTCGGGCAAAGCCCGGAACACAGACCTGGGGCCTAAAACGCAGGCCCGATGTTAACGTACCAAACTTCTGAACCAAAGAGCATTATTGCGAGATATTTTTGTGGGTGCTTTGCGACAGATACATATTTGTGCATTTCTGCTTGGAACTAACTGTTCTAACTAAGAGTGAAGCTTTTTGTGCAAAAAATCAGTAACTAGATGACGAAATGCATTAATAAAAGCAAAATAAAGCATGATTGTGTTAACTCTCTCTCTCTCTCTCTCTCTCTCTCTCTCTCTCTCTCTCTCTCTCTCTCTCTCATGCCTCACCCTCTTCCTCCCTCTCTCTTTCCCCCTCTCTCTCCCCCCTCTCTCTTCTCCCTCTGCCCGTGCTCTAAATCTAAACTCTACAAGATAACGCTGCTCTCTCTCCTCTCTTCCGTTCATTTCTCTCATCCCTTTCTCCTCTCCTTCCATCTCTCTTCACTTCTCCCCTCCTCTTTTCCCACTTCCCTCCTCTCTCTCTCTCCATCTCCCCCTCTCTATCAGTCCTCTCTCTCTTACCCTCTCTCTCTCTCTTGTTCCCCCTCACTCTCTCTCTTACCATCTCTCAGTCCCCCTCTCAATCTTCCTCCTCTCTCTTACAGTCTCTCAGTCCCCCTCTCCCTCTCTTACACTATCTCTCAGTCCCCTCACTCTCTCGCTCTTCCCCTAACTCTCTCTCACCCCCTCTATCTCTCCCCTGTATCCTCTCTCTCTCCCCTAACTCACTTTCTCTCTCTCCCCCTGTATCTCTCTTTCTCTCCCCCTCTATCTCTCTGTCCCCTCCCTCTCTCTCTCTCTCTTACCCTCTCTCTCAGTCCTCTCTACACCCCCCCTCTATCTCTCTCTCTATCTCTCTTCCATCTAACTCACTCTCTCCCCCTCTATCTCTCTCTCCCCCCTCTATCTCTCTCTCCCCCTCTATCTCTCTCCCCATTCTCTCTCTCCCCATTCTCTCTCTCCATCTATCTATCCTCTCTCTCTCTCTCTCGCTCTCTCTCTCTCGCTCTCGCTCTCTCTCTCTTCCCCCCCTCTCTCCCCCCTTTTTCTCTCTCTACCCCTCTCTCTCTCTCTCTCCCCCTCTCTTTCTCTATCTCTCTCCCCTCTCTCTCTCTCTCCCTCTATCTCTCTCTCCCCCTCCATCTCTCTCCCCCTCCATCTCTCTCCCCCTCCATCTCTCTCCCCTTCTATCTCTCTCTCTCACATCTCTATCTCCCCCCATCTCTATCTCCCCTTCTCTCTCTCTCCCCCTCTATCTCTCTTTCCCTCTCTATCTCTCTCTCCCACCCAACTCTCTCTCCCCTCCATCTCTCTCTCTCCCCCTCCATCTCTCTCCCCCTCCATCTCTCTCCCCTTCTATCTCTCTCTCTCCCATCTCTATCTCCCCCCATCTCTCTCTCCCCCTCTCTCTCTCTCCCCATCTATCTCTCTCCCCCTCTATCTCTCCTCCACTATCTCTCTTTCCCTCTCTATCTCTCTCTCCCACCCAACTCTCTCTCCCTTCCATCTCTCTCTCCCCCATCTCTATCTCCCCCCATCTCTATCTCCCCCTCTCTCTCTCTCCCCTCCATCTCTCTTTCCCTTTCTATCTCTCTCTCTCCCCCTCTATCTCTCCCCCCTTTATGTCTCTCTGCCCCTCTATATGTCCCTCTGTCTCTCTCTCTCACTCTCTCTCTCTCTCTGTCTCACTCTCTCCACCTCTAGCAAAGACATTCTTCTGCAGTTGTACAGAGCCCTAGTGAGACCACACCTGGAGTATTGTGTGCAGTTTTGATCCCCTAATTTGAGGAAGGACATTCTTACTATTGTGCTGCGTAGGTTTACAAGGTTAATTCCCAGGATGGCGGGACTGTCATGTGCTGAGAGAATGGAGCATATGACAGTCTGGGCTTGTACACTCTGGAGTTTGGAAGGATGAGAGGATATCTCATTGAAACATATAAGATTGTTAAGTGTTTGGACACGCTAGAGGCAGGAAACATGTTCCCGATGTTGGAGGACTCCAGAACCAGAGGCCACAGTTTAAGAAGAAGGAGTAAGCCATTTAGAACAGAGACGAGGAAACACTTTTTCTCACAGAGAGTTGTGAATCTGTGGAATTCTCTGCCTTAGAGGGTGGTGGAGGCCGGTTCTCTGGATACTTTCAAGGGAGAGCTAGATAGAGCTCTTAAAGATAGCGGAGTAAGGGGATATGGAGAGAAGCCGGGAACAGGATACTGATTGGGGATGATCAGCCATGATCACATTGATTGGCAGTGCCGGCTCAAAGTGCCGAAAGGGCCTATTTTCTATTGTCTCTGGACCACCGACTGCAGCGCCCCCTGGCGACGGGAGCCCCCGTGCAGCGCCCCCTGTCGGTTGAAGCGCCTATGGTTCTCCCTCGGATTGGCGGTGGTGTCAGGGCGCCGGTCATGGGGTGGATGACGCTGGGTAGATGTCATGATGGTGGATGTGCAGGCGGCTCGACGCGGTTCCCAGACACTCGGCGTTCCCAGGCCGGGGGGGCGCACCCCACCCCCACCCTCACGCCATCTCACCCCCCCCCCCCCCCATTTTTCCCTTCTCCCCCTCCCCCTTCAAGCACTAGTAATGTTCTGGCGTTAGTAATGACCCTCTGTGTTCCCCTCCTGCAGACTTTAGGAGCTGTTGCTGTGGACGGAGAGACGGGGACGTAAGTGGCCCTTGCGCGGGGCCAGGGTGCCAGTGAACCCCCCCCCCCCGCCCCACATCTGCTCGGTGTGCGGGCTGAGCTTTGAGGGGCTGAGCTTCGGTGGAGGACCACATGACCAGGCACAACAAGGAGAAGCGTTATGAGTGCGACGTGTGTGGCAAGGCCTGGCAGAGCCCAAGCCGACTGGAGACCCACCGGCGAGTGCACACGGGAGAACGCCCCTTCGACTGCTCCGACTGTGGCGAGAGCTTCAAGATGGCTAGTGACCTGAAGAACCATCGGCGACTGCACACGGGCGAGGTCCCCTATGGCTGCTCCACCTGTGGCAAGAGTTTTACCCGGCCGTCTGGGCTGCGGAAGCACCGGCGGGTGCACAGCAGTGAACGTCCCTTCAACTGCTCCGACTGCGGCAAAGGCTTCAAGTCGTCCAAGGACTTGAAGGTGCACTGGCGCCTGCACACCGGGGTGCGTCCATACACCTGCAGCGATTGCGGCAAGGGCTTCACCCGCTCCGATAGCTTGCTGGTGCACCAGCGCATCCACACCAGCGAGCGGCCCTACACCTGCGTCCAGTGCGGCAAGGGCTTCACCCAGTCCTGCATCCTGCGGCAACACCAGCGCACCCACACCGGAGAGCGCCCCTACACCTGTGCCCAGTGTGGCAAGTGCTTCACCCAGTCCAGCAACCTCCTGTACCACCAGCGCACCCACACTGTTGAGCGCCCCTACATCTGCGCCCAGTGTGACAAGTGCTTCACCCGCTCCGGCACCCTGCTGGAGCACCAGTGCACCCACACCAGGGAGCGGCCCTACACCTGCACCCATGCGGCAAGGGTTTCACCCGGTCCAGCTATCTGTTGTTCCACCAGCAGGTGCCCGCAGGCGACAGTCCCGTCTCCAGCCCGGAGTGTGGAGAGCAATTTGCCAGGGCCTCCCAAGCCCTGTCTCACCAGCGCGTGCACACCCGTGGCCAGCCCTATGACTGCCCGTGAGGCGTTTGACAGCTCACAGAGGTTGCTGCAGCACCGGCGGACTCACGCCGGCGAGCGGCTGATCCCACTGCGCCAAGTGTTTCAAGAGAGCACGGGGGCTGCGGGAGCACCAGCAGACACACACCAGAGAGAGACCCTTTGTGTGCGCTGAGTGTGGCAAGGGTTTCACCCGCACGTCCAGCCTGTCCTGTGGTGAGAAAGGGCTCGAAATTAACGGTTGCCCGGGTCCCAATGGCGACCAA
This sequence comes from Raja brachyura, assembly GCA_963514005.1. Next base: position 67,827,373 of record OY740794.1, read on the forward strand.
AAGTCCCGCCGGGCAACCTAAAAGCCTGCCATTTTGCCCGGCGTGTCAAGCACCCAGGACGCCTATCGTTCAACTCTGAGCGGGCCCCCCTCTATATCTCTCTCTGTCTCTCTGCATCTCCGCCCGCCATACGTATCTATGTCGCTGGGTCTCCGCTCTCCACCCACTCCTCATCCGCCGGCACGACCGGCCGCCTTACACACGCACACTGCCACGGCTGCACATCCTCCCTGCACACGCACACTGCCACGGCTTGCACACGCACACTGCCACGGCTTGCACATCCTCCCTGCACACGCACACTGCCACGGCTTGCACACGCACACTGCCACGGCTTGCATATCCTGCCCTGCACATGCACACTGCCACGGCAGCTGGCCGGCCCCGGGCACTTCTACCTCCCGTTGCATTGTGGGAGATCTGGCCGCCCTTGTTGGCCGGTGGCCGCCTCGCCGTGACCGCTGAAAACCAACGCAGAATCACTCCCTGGAGCTGGAGTAACTCCCTGGAGTAACTTGCTTCTTGGTTTCCTGGTCCTCCAAACATATTGCAAATGGAATTTAAATTAGAATGGAACTTCCACCACCAAACTCTGAAAAATAACAGCCTATTGCACATTATCTGTTTATTTATTGTGTATATATATGGTCTGTGGTATATAGACACACTGAACTTTTATCTCCTGTTCTGTATTACGTGTACATATTCTGTTGTGCTGCGGCAAGCAAGAATTTCATTGTCCTATCTGGGACACATGACAATAAAACTCTCTTGACTCTTGACTTGGACTTAAGCAAAAAAAGGATTCTTGGGGGGGAAAGAGCTACTTTAAGTTTAGTTGCATCTGGTTGGGTAACTGTGGTAGGGTGAAGACTATTTCATACTTTAATTGTGCGGGGGAACTCCATGGAGCAGCCATCATCTCTGGATAGAAGAAATTGGGTGACATTTCATGTAGAGAGTTAAAGAAGGAACTGCAGATGCTGGAGAATCGAGGGTTACACAAAAAGCTGGAGAAACTCAGCGGGTGCAGCAGCATCTAAGGAGCGAAGGAGATAGGCGACGTTTCGGGTCGAGACCCTAGAGACCCTTCTTTAGACTCCCTCTGGTTTTAGAGTTTTTAGTTTAATTTAAAGATACAGCATGGAAACAGGCTCTTCTACCCACCGAGTCCATGCCGACCACCGATCACCCGTACACTAGTTCTATCCCACACATTAGCGACGTAAGTCAAGAGTGTTTTATTCTCTCACGTCCCAGTTAGATCAATGAAATCCTTACTTGCAGCAGCTCAACAGTATATGTGAACATAGTGTTAAAGAATTAAGTGTTCAAGAAGGAACTGCAGATGCTGGAAAATCGAGGGTACACAAAAGGTTGGAGAAACTCAGCGGGTGCAGCAGCATCTAAGGAACGAAGGAGATAAGCAACATTTTGGGCCGAAACCCTTCGAAGTACTATGTGAACATAGTACTCTGTAAACAATGTTATAAACGAGAAAACAAAACAGTGTATGAAAATATAACTACATATATATATATATATATATATATATATATATATATATATATGTGTGTGTGTGTGTGTATAATATATATATACCCACACACACACACACAATTTCCCTCCTGGGATTAATACATTTCTATTGTATAATATCGTGTGTGTAGGAAGGAAGGAAGCAGATGCTGGTTTAAACTGAAGATAGACACAAAAAGCTGGAATAACTCAACAGGTCAGACAGAATCTCTGAACAAAGAAAAATACTATGTTTTGGGTTGGGTCTGAAAAAGGCTCCTGCACACCTTTGCAATGTGGAAGGAAACAAGAGCACCCGGAGAAAACCCATGCGATCAAAGGGAAACTGAGCAAACTCCATACACACAGCACCCATATTCAGGATCAATTCTGGGTATCTGGCACTTTTAGGCAGCAACTTTATGGCCAATGTACTGCCCCATAGTCTTGAACTGAATTAAAATATACAGTAGCTGCAAAGGGGGACATAGTGTCACTTAGAGATTTAAGACTGAAAATGGATAGTTTCTTATTTTTAGAAACCAATGTTATCAACGTATAATTTTTTGTGTGTTGGAAAATAAAATATAGTGGCACAGCTGGTAGACTTGCTGCCTCACACGCCAGAGATCTGTGTTCGATCCTGTCCTCGGGCACGGTCTGTGTTGAATTTACACATTCTCCCTGCAAGTGTGTGGGTTTCCTCCCACATCCCAAAGATGCATTGGCTTTGTAGGTTAACTTGTCTCTAAAATTGCCCCTAATGTGTAGGGAGTGGGTGAGGAAAGTGGGATAACAGAACTTGTGTGAATGGTAGACAAAAATGTTGGAGAAACTCAGCGGGTGAGGCAGCATCTATGGAGCAAAGGAAATAAGCGACGTTTCAGGCTAGGCCCTTCTTCAGACTGATGTGAGGGTGGGGGGGTGGGGGGGGGGGGGAAAGAAGCAAGGAAGAGGCGGAGACAGTTGGCTGAGGAAGAGCTGGGAAGGGGAGAAGAAAGCAGGGACTACCTGAAATTTGAGAAGTCAATGTTCATACCACTGGGGTGCAAACTGCCCAAGCGAAATATGAGGTGTTGCTCCTCCAATTTATCGTGGGCCTCACTCTGGCCATGGAGGAGGCCCAGGACAGAAAGGTTGGATTCGGAATGGGAGGGGGGGTTTAAGTGCTGAGCCACCGGGAGATCAGGTTGGTTATTGCGAATCGAGCGGAGGTGTTGGGCGAAGCGATCGCCAAGCCTACGCTTGGTCTCACCGATGTGGAGCAGCTGACACCTAGAGCAGCGGATGCAATAGATGAGGTTGGAGGAGGTGCAGGTGAACCTCTGTCGCACTTGGAAAGACTGCTTGGGTCCTTGAATGGAGTCAAGGGGGGAGGTAAAGCGACAAGTGTAGCATTTCCTGCGGATGCAAGGGAACGTGCCAGGAGAGGGGGTGATTTGTGTGGGAAGGAACGAATTGACCAGGGAGTTACGCAGGGAGCGGTCTCTGCGGAAAGCCGATGGGAGGAGATGGGAAGATGTGGCCAGTGGTGCAATCCCATTGGTAGACACAAAAAGCTGGAGAAAATCAGTGGGTGAGGCAGCATCTATGGAGCGAAGGAATAGGCGGCGTTTGTGGTCGAGATCCTTCTTCAGACTGATGTCGGGGGAGGTGTGGGGGCGGGAAAAATAAAGGAAGAGGCGGAGACTAGGCTGTGGGATAGCTGGGAATGGGAGGGGAAGGAGGAACAAAGCAAGGACTACCTGAAATTATGGAAGCCAATGTTCATACCTCTGGGGTGTAAACTACCCAAGCAAAATATGAGGTGCTGTTCCACCAATTTGCGATGGGCCTCACTCTGGCCATGGAGGAGGCCAGGACAGAAAGGTCGGATTTGGAATGGGAGGGGGAGTTGAAGTACTGAGCCTCCGGGAGATCAGGTTGGTTATTGTGAACTGAGTGAAGGTGTTTTGCGAAGCAATCGCCAAGCCACCGCTTGGTCTCACCGAGGTTGATCATACGCTGAATAATCCAGCCACATTTTTGTTTGGAGGTGGAAAGAAATAATAGAAATTGCATCCATTGCTACGTGTAAAAAGCGCTATTATAATATTACTGTATTATAATTATGCTGTCATTGTGGTATATATCATGTCTTAATTGGTGAATATGTTTAGTTTGTGACTTTATTTGAAGCAGAAATAATATGTGAATGCTTCATTGGGCATAATTCTGACTGGTAACTACGCACTGCGTCCGAGCACAATATCGCACGCGTCATGCAAGCCGTCTTAAATTACCACCTAAACTGTCATTTGGCAACCTAAAAAGCTGCCAAGGTTGCCCGGCTGACAACAGAGAAAAAAAGTTAAGTGAGAGCCCTGTCTCCAGAGATGCTGCCTGACTCGCTGAGTTACTCCAGCACTTTGTACCTGTCCGCATTCTCCAGAGATGCTGCCTAACTCGCTGAGTCCATCACTTTGTACCTGTCCACGTTCTCCATAGATGCTGCCTGACTCGCTGAGTTACCCCATCACTTTGTACCTGTCCATGTTCTCCACAGAGATGCTGCCTGACTCGCTGAGTTTCTCCATCACTTTGTACCTGTCAGCATTCTCCATAGATGCTGCCTGACTCGCTGAGTTACCCCATCACTTTGTACCTGTCCATGTTCTCCACAGAGATGCTGCCTGACTCGCTGAGTTACCCCATCACTTTGTACCTGTCAGCATTCTCCATAGATGCTGCCTGACTCGCTGAGTTTCTCCATCACTTTGTACCTGTCAGCATTCTCCATAGTTGCTGCCTGACTCGCTGAGTTACTCCAGCATTTTGTGTCTATCTTCAGTTTTAAACCAACCTCTGCAGTTCCTTCCCACACACTTAGAAACATGGAAAATATGTGCAGGAGTAGACCATTCTGCCCTTCGGGCCAGCACCACAAATCAATATGATCATCCACGATCAGTACCCTGTTCCTGCATTATCCCCATATCCCTTGATTCCGTTAGCTCTAAGAGCAAAATCTAACTCTTAAAAGCATCCAGAGAATTGGCCTCCACTGCCTTTTGAGGCAGAGAATCCCACAGCTTCACAACTGATGAGGTGGAAATGTTTCTCCTCATCTCGGTCCTAAATGGCAGACCCCTTATTCTTAAACTGTGTGTTGCCCCTGGTTCTGGACTCCCCCAACATCTGGACCATTTTTCCTGCATCTAGCCTGTCCTATAAGATCCACTGTCATCCTTCTAAATTCCAGTGAATACAAGCCCAGTCAACCAATTCTTTCTTCATATGTAGTTTAGTTTATTGTTACCAAGGGAGATTGCGTGCTATCCAGTCAGTGGAAAGTCTGTACATGTATCTGCTCTCTGTGCAAGAGTCTGCACGTTCTCTCCGTGACCTGAGTGGGTTTTCCCCGGCGCTCCGGTTTCCTCCCACACTTCAAAGACGTACAGGTTTGTAGCTTAATTGGCTTAGTCCATATGTAAATTGTCCCTAGAGTGTGTAGGATAGCATTTGTGTGCGGGCAATCGCTGGTCAACGCGGACTCGGTGGCCCAAGGGCCTGTTTCCGTGCGGTATATCCAACAGCTCCGACATAAACATCCACTTTCCTCGGCGTAAAGCTGGTCAGGTCGCTTACATTTCGTCAACACCTGGCTGGTCTCTGCGACAAGGTCCTGGCACGTAGCGGCCTCATCCGACTCCTGGCAGGAACAAGTTGGAGAGCCAGCCCATCAACTCTTCACACCTCTGCCTTAGCTCTTGTGTATGCCCCAGCTGAGTACTGCGCACCCGTATGGAGTAGAAGTAGGCGTACTAGCCCGGTAGACACGAGCCTGAACAGCAACCTTGCGAACGATCACTGGGTGCCTTCAACCTACTCCAGTCGAGCAGCTCCCTATACTTGCACGCATTCCGCCTGCAGGGATCCGAAGGCAAGCAGCAACTCTGGCACTATCTCGTCGTGCCATAGACCCAGATCACATAGAAACATAGAAAATAGGTGCAGGAGGAGGCCATTCAGCCCTTCGAGCCAGCATCGCCATTCATTGTGATCATGGCTGATCGACTGCTATCAATAACCCGTGCCTGCCTTCTCCCCATATCCCTTGACTCCACTAGCCCCTATAGCTCTATCCAACTCTCTTAAATCCATCCAGTGATTTGACCTCCACTGCCCTCTGTGGCAGGGAATTCCATAAATTCACAACTCTTGGTAAAAAAGTTTTTTCTCCGCCAAGTCTTAAATGACCTCCCCTTTATTCTAAGACTGTTGCCCCTGGTTCTGGACTCACCCGACATTGGGAACATTTTTCCTGCATCTAGCTTGTCCAGTCCTTTTACCTACCTATATTACCAAATGTCTGATCTTGACCGCTTTTTGCCCGCTGTGCTGCGATTTCCGAAAGAACGCCGCCACCTACGGCCATCATTTCTGGCCGCCTTGCTCAGAGACCCCCCGCCTGCCTCGCCCAGACTCATGCTGCCTGACCCGCTGAGTCCATCACTTTGTACCTGTCCACGTTCTCCATAGATGCTGCCTGACCCGCTGAGTTACTCCATCACTTTGTACCCGTCCACGTTCTCCACAGAGATGCTGCCTGACTCGCTGACTCGCAGGAGTACGGAGGATGCCATCTCAACGGCACTTCACTCCGCCCTCTCCCACCTCGACAACAGAGACACTTACGTAAGAATGCTGTTCATCGATTACAGCTCAGCATTCAACACCATTATACCATCAAAAGTGATCGCCAAACTCGGTAATCTGTGCATCGCTCCTTCCCTCTGCAACTGGATACTGGACTTTCTAACCAACAGACCCCAGTCTGTTAGGTTAGACAAGCACACCTCTTCAACCCTCACCCTGAACACCGGCGTTCCACAGGGCTGTGTGCTGAGCCCCCTCCTCTACTCCCTCTTCACCTATGACTGCACACCTGTACATGGTACTAACACCATCATCAAGTATGCAGATGATACAACGGTGATTGGCCTCATCAGCAACAACGATGAGTCGGCCTACAGGGAGGAGGTCCAGCACTTTCAGCATGGTGCGCTGACAACAACCTGGCCCTTAACTCCAAGAAGACCAAGGAGCTCATTGTAGACTTCAGGAAGTCCAGGGGCGGCACGCACAGCCCCATCCACATTAACGGTACGGAGGTGGAACGTGTTTCTAGCTTCAGGTTCCTGGGAGTCAACCTCTCCGACGACCTCTCTTGGATCCACAATACCTCAACTTTGATCAAGAAGGCTCACCAGCGTCTCTTCTTCCTGAGGAGACTGAAGAAGGTCCATCTGTCTCCTCAGATCCTGGTGAACTTCTACCGCTGCACCATCGAGAGCATCCTTACCAACTGCATCACAGTTTGGTATGGCAACTGCTCTGTCTCCGACCGGAAGGCATTGCAGAGGGTAGTGAAAATTGCCCAACGCATCACCGGTTCCTCGCTCCCCTCCATTGAGTCTGTCCAAAGCAAGCGTTGTCTGCGGAGGGCGCTCAGCATCGCCAAGGACCTCTCTCACCCCAACCATGGACTGTTTACCCTCTTACCATCCGGGAGGCGCTACAGGTCTCTCCGTTGCCGAACCAGCAGGTCCAGGAACAGCTTCTTTCCGGCGGCTGTCACGCTACTCAACAACGTACCTCGGTGACTGCCAATCACCCCCCCCCCCCCCCCCCCCCCCGGACACTTATTGTTATTTATTCAAATCATTTGCTGTGTCGCTCTTCCAGGGAGATGCTAAATGCATTTCGTTGTCTCTGTACTGTACACTGACAATGACAATTAAAATTGAATCGGAATCTGAATCTGAATCTGAGTTACTCCATCACTTTGTACCTGTCCATGTTCTCCATAGATGCTGCCTGACCCGCTGAGTTACTCCATCACTTTGTACCTGTCCATGTTCTCCACAGAGATGCTGCCTGACTCGCTGAGTTACCCCATCATTTTGTACCTGTCAGCATTCTCCATAGATGCTGCCTGACTCGCTGAGTTTCTCCATCACTTTGTACCTGTCAGCATTCTCCATAGTTGCTGCCTGACTCGCTGAGTTACTCCAGCATTTTGTGTCTATCTTCAGTTTTAAACCAACCTCTGCAGTTCCTTCCCACACACTTAGAAACATGGAAAATATGTGCAGGAGTAGACCATTCTGCCCTTCGGGCCAGCACCACAATTCAATATGATAATCCACGACCAGTACCCCGTTCCTGCTTTATCCCCATATCCCTTGATTCCGTTAGCTCTAAGAGCTAAATCTAACTCTTAAAAGCATCCAGAGAATTGGCCTCCACTGCCTTTTGAGGCAGAGAATCCCACAGCTTCACAACTGATGAGGTGGAAATGTTTCTCCTCATCTCGGTCCTAAATGGCAGACCCCTTATTCTTAAACTGTGTGTTGCCCCTGGTTCTGGACTCCCCCAACATCTGGACCATTTTTCCTGCATCTAGCCTGTCCTATAAGATCCACTGTCATCCTTCTAAATTCCAGTGAATACAAGCCCAGTCAACCAATTCTTTCTTCATATGTAGTTTAGTTTATTGTTACCAAGGGAGATTGCGTGCTATCCAGTCAGTGGAAAGTCTGTACATGTACCTGCTCTCTGTGCAAGAGTCTGCACGTTCTCTCCGTGACCTGAGTGGGTTTTCCCGGGCGCTCTGGTTTCCTCCCACACTTCAAAGACGTACAGGTTTGTAGCTTAATTGGCTTAGTCCATATGTAAATTGTCCCTAGAGTGTGTAGGATAGCATTTGTGTGCGGGCAATCGCTGGTCAACGTGGACTCGGTGGCCCAAGGGCCTGTTTCTGTGCGGTATATCCAACTGCTCCGACATAAACATCCACTTTCCTCGGCGTAAAGCTGGTCAGGTCGCTTACATTTCGTCAACACCTGGCTGGTCTCTGCGACAAGGTCCTGGCACGTAGCGGCCTCATCCGACTCCTGGCAGGAACAAGTTGGAGAGCCAGCCCATCAACTCTTCACACCTCTGCCTTAGCTCTTGTGTATGCCCCAGCTGAGTACTGCACACCCGTATGGAGTAGAAGTAGGCGTACTAGCCCGGTAGACACGAGCCTGAACAGCAACCTTGCGAACGATCACTGGGTGCCTTCAACCTACTCCAGTCGAGCAGCTCCCTATACTTGCACGCATTCCGCCTGCAGGGATCCGAAGGCAAGCAGCAACTCTGGCACTATCTCGTCGTGCCATAGACCCAGATCACATAGAAACATAGAAAATAGGTGCAGGAGGAGGCCATTCAGTCCTTCGAGCCAGCATCGCCATTCATTGTGATCATGGCTGATCGACCGCTATCAATAACCCGTGCCTGCCTTCTCCCCATATCCCTTGACTCCACTAGCCCCTGTAGCTCTATCCAACTCTCTTAAATCCATCCAGTGATTTGACCTCCACTGCCCTCTGTGGCAGGGAATTCCATAAATTCACAACTCTTGGTAAAAAAGTTTTTTCTCAGCCAAGTCTTAAATGACCTCCCCTTTATTCTAAGACTGTTGCCCCTGGTTCTGGACTCACCCAACATTGGGAACATTTTTCCTGCATCTAGCTTGTCCAGTCCTTTTACCTACCTATATTACCAAATGTCTGATCTTGACCGCTTTTTGCCCGCTGTGCTGCGATTTCCAAAAGAACGCCGCCACCTACGGCCATCATTTCTGGCCACCTTGCTCAGAGACCCCCCCCCCCCCGCCTGCCTCGCCCAGAGGATTTTTCCCATTGATGAAAAATTAGAGAGATATTAATGTTTTTAACAAATTCCCCATTCTCTCTGCTGCCCCCGCTGGTGGCAGGGGGAGGGACTATAAAATCCGGAAGTGTCGCGCCTCACTCAGTCTCTGCCAGACCCAGGAAGCCAGAGGGTCACGGCTCACGGCTATAATTTGGGTTTTAAACAAATGTTTACACAAATTGTATTGTATTGGTTGTAAAGTGTTTGCAAATTTGTTTCTCTTGGGTTTTAAAATGGTTGCAACAGTTTTCGGATGAATAAAGTATGAATAAACCTCTTATTAGATTAGAACTTTGTTTAATTTTAAAATTGGCGCTCATTCTGTGATTTTCGGTCGGTTGCAAGATGGCGCAGATGACGTGAATTCCGGTTAGCGGTGTGCTGGTGCCGATGACGGCATATCCGGTTCGTGGCAGGCAGCGGGATGGCGGCAAGTGCAGGTGCTGCTGAATAATTCATGACTACTGCTCTACGGTGAGTGTGTTTGTTAAATGTTATTTTGCTTCAGCAGCAGCAGCCTGTACAGCTGGCTTTAAAGATTCCTTTTACACACTCTGAAGATACTTGGCATTTTAATATTGGGTGAATTAATGTGTGAGTGAATGTGTGAGTGTGAGTGTGTGTTTGAAGTGTTTGCAAATTTGTTTCTCTTGGGTTTAAAAAAATGTTTACCCATTGTATTGTATTGGCTGTAAAGTGTTTGCAAATTTGTTTAACCATATAACCATATAACAATTACAGCACGGATACAGGCCCTCTCGACCCTTCCAGTCCATGCCGACCATTTATTTTCCCCTAGTCCCATCTACCTGCACTCAGACCATACCCCTCCATTCCTTCCCCGTCCATATACCTATCCACTTTACTTTTAAATGTTAAAATCGATCCTGCCTCCACCACTTCTGCTGGAAGATCATTCCACACAGCCACCACTCTCTGAGTAAAGAAGTTCCCCCTCATGTTACCCCTAAACTTCTGTCCCTTAATTCTCATGTCATGCCCTCTTGTTTGAATCTTCCCTACCCTCAATGGGAAAAGCTTATCCACGTCAACTCTGTCTATCCCTTTCATCATTTTAAAGACCTCAATCAAGTCCCCCCTTAACCTTCTGCGCTCCAAAGAATAAAGACTTAACTTGTTCAACCTTTCTCTGTAACTTAGTTGCTGGAACCCAGGCAACATTCTAGTAAATATCCTCTGTACTCTCTCTATTTTGTTGACATCCTTCCTATAATTAGGCGACCAAAATTGTACACCATACTCCAGAATTGGTCTTACCTATGCCTTGTACAATTTTAACATTACTTCCCTACTCCTATATTCAATGCTCTGATTTATAAAGGCCAGCACACCAAAAGCTTTCTTTACCACCCTATCTACATGCGATTCCACCTTCAGGGAACTATGCACAGTCATTCCTAGATCCATCTGTTCCACAGCATTCCTCAATTCCCTACCATTTACCATGTACGTCCTATTTTGATTTGTCCTGCCAAGATGTAGCACCTCACACTTATCAGCATTAAACTCCATCTGCTATCTTTCAGCCCACTTTTCCAAATGGCCCAAATCTCTCTGTAGACTTTGAAAATCTACTTCATTATCCACAACACCACCTATCTTAGTATCATCTGCATACTTACTTATCCAATTTTCCACCCCATCATCCAGATCATTGATGTACATGACAAACAACAGTGGACCCAGCACAGATCCCTGAGGCACCCCACTGGTCACCGGCTTCCAACCTGACAAACAGACAAACAGTTTCTCTTGAGTTTAAAAAAAATGTTTACACATTGTATTATATTTGTTGTAAAGTGTTTGCAAATTTGTTTCTCTTGGGCTTTAAAATGGTTGCAACAGTTTTCGGATGAATAAAGCGTGAATAAACATCTTATTTGATCAGAACTGTGTTTAATTTTAAAATTGGCGCTCATTCTCTGATTTTCGGTTTGTTGCAAGATGGCGCCGATGAAGTAATTTCCGGTTTGTGGCAGGCAGCGGGATGGCGGCGAGTGCAGACGCTGCTGAATAATTCATGACTACTGCTCTACGGTGAGTGTGTTTGTTAAATGTTATTTTGCTTCAGCAGCAGCAGCCTGTACAGCTGGCTTTAAAGATTCCTTTTACACACTGTATATTCAACATCTGAAGTTACTTGGAATTTTAGTATTGGGTGTGTGAGTGTGTGTGAGTGAATGTGTGTGTGTGTGTGTGTGTGTCTGTGTGTGTGAGTATGAGTCTGTGTGTGAGTGTATCAGTCTGTGTGCGTCTCAAGCATGAACGAGGAAGATCGCAAAGAAGAAGGCTTCAAGAGACAGGAGATAAAAAAAACTAAAAGACTGGCTGAACAGCAGGCCAGAGATACAACAAGACAAAATGCACAACTGGTAAGGAGAAATCTTTCTTCTGATGTTGGTCAAATGACAAAGGTTTGCCCTCACTGTCGAGCGTACCGTTTCCCTGGAGAAGCCACCAACTTTTGCTGCATGAATGGTCAAGTGAACATTGCTCCTGTGCAGGTAATGCCTGATGAACTCATGGGATTGTATACTGTTGACACTCCACAAGCAAAGTAGTTCAGAAGGAATACTCGACCTTACAACTGTTTATTTCAACTGACATCATTCGGTGCCAAGGAAGTGGTGCCACCCGGATCGCATCCTTCAGTGATCATTCAAGGCCAGATTCATCATTACATTGGTTTGTTAATGCCTGACCCAGACCAACAAAGTCGATTCTTGCAGATCTCTTTTATGGACCCCCCAAGATAGCATTGAATTGTGAATGGGTACACTGCAAAATGCTGGTATTCAAAGGGAAAATGTTGCAATGCTTGAACGCTTGATAAGACAAAACAACCCTTACATTGAAACACTTAAAGTGGCAAAGGAAAGAATTTGAGGTTTACCAGAGGCATCATTCATCATAGATCCAAATCACCGGCCAGCTTTGGAACATGAAAGGTGGTTTAACGCGCAAATTGCCAACGAAGTTGCTGTCATAATACCAAAAGATAATGACCCTCAGGCAACATCACGGCACATTGTGTTGAAAGAAGGAGGAGGAGGCCTGCAAACCATTTCAGACTGTCATAGGTCGTATGATAGTTTTCAATACATCATTTTCTTTCTACATGTAGATGATGGATGGCATTACCAACTCCAAATGAGAAACCGCAGGAAATTGTCAGCAATGCGATATTATGCCTATAGCATCATGAATCGTGATAATGAATTCAATCACCTTTTGAGAGGAGGACGACTCTTTCAACAAATATGTTGTCGATATGGCAACAAAGGTTGAGGCGGAGAGATTGAATTATTTTCGTATGAATCAAGCATCGTTGAGATCAACAACTTACAAAGGCCTTATGGATGCATTCAACGATAATGATGATTTGGAAAACATCGGAAGGCGCATCATCCTCTCTTCGACATTTGTCGGTGGACCAAGATACATGATAGAACGATGCCAGGACGCCATGATGTACGTTCGGAAGTATGGCAATGCTTCATTCTTCATTATGATGACTTGCAATCAGAACTGGAGCGAGATCCGACAGTCGCTCTTTCACGGTCAATAGCCGTGTGATTGACCACATTTGATTGCAAGAGTATTTGATCTGAAAAGGAAGATATTCATCAAGTACGTCACTGGACCACATGGCCTCTTTGGCAACTGTATAGCTTTTGTCTCCACTGTGGAATATCAGAAGAGAGGCCTGCCTCATTTGCACTGTCTGCTGTGGCTTGACGAAGCAACTAAGCCAAGACCAAATGATTCTGACACATTTGTGCGAGCTGAAATACCAGACCTGCAAGTGGATCCTGAGCTGCATGAATTGGTACTCAAGCACATGATTCATGGACCGTACTGCAACCCACATGGACCGTACACCCACTCACACACACACCCACTCACACACACACACACTCACACACACACCCCCACACCCACCCACTCACACACACCCACCCACTCACACACACCCACCCACTCACACACACCCACCCACTCACACACACACACTCACACACACACACTCACACACACACCCACTCACACACACCCACTCACACACCCACCCACTCACACACCCACCCACTCACACACCCGCCCACTCACACACCCACCCAATCACACACCCACCCACTCACACACCCACCCACTCACACACCCACCCACTCACACACCCACCCACTCACACACCCACCCACTCACACACCCACCCACTCACACACCCACCCACTCACACACCCACCCACTCACACACCCACCCACCCACCCACTCACCCACCCACCCACCCACTCACACACCCACCCACTCACACACCCACCCACCCACCCACCCACTCACCCACCCACACACACTCACCCACCCACCCACACACACACACCCACCCACTCACACACACCCACCCACTCACACACACACCCACTCACACACACACCCACTCACACACACACACCCACTCACACACACACCCACTCACCCACTCACCCACACACCCACACACCCACACACCCACTCACCCACACACCCACACACCCACACACCCACTCACCCACACACCCACTCACACTCACACCCACACCCACTCACCCACACACCCACTCACACCCACTCACACCCACTCACACCCACACCCACTCACACCCACTCACACCCACACACACTCACACCCACACACACTCACACTCACACCCACACCCACACACTCACACCCCCCCACACACACACACCCACACACACTTACCCACACACACACCCATACACTTACACACACACACACTCACACCCACACCCTCACACACATCCCCCCCCCACACACACACACACTCACACCCGCACACACTCACACCCTCACACACTCACACCCTCACACACTCACACCCTCACACACACTCACCCATACACACACCCACCCACACACACCCACCCACTCACACCCACCCACTCACACCCACCCACTCACACCCACCCACTCACACCCACCCACTCACACCCACCCACCCACTCACACCCACCCACTCACACCCACCCACTCACACCCACCCACTCGCACCCACCCACTCACACCCACCCACTCACACCCACCCACTCACACCCACCCACTCACACCCACCCACTCACACACACGCACCCACACACGCACCCACTCACACACACGCACCCACTCACACACACGCACCCACTCACACACACGCACCCACTCACACACACACCCCCACTCACACACACCCCCACTCACACACACCCCCACTCACACACACCCACTCACATACCCCCACCTACACCCACACTCACACACACTCACACACACCCTCCCACACACGCACACATGCGCACCCACACACCCACACACACGTACCCACTCATACACACCCACACACCCCCTCAAACACACCCCACTCACACACACCCACTCACACACACTCACACACACACACCCAATTCCCCACCCACACACTCTCACACATACTCACACACCTCCCCCCCACACACACACACTCACTCTCACACACCCACCCACTCACACACACTCACACCCACCCACTCACACCCACCCACCAACTCACACCCACACTCACACACACCCACCCACTCACACCCACTCACTCACACACCCACTCACACCCACCCACCAACTCACACCCACACTCACACCCACCCACCAACTCACACCCACACTCACACACACCCACCCACTCACACCCACTCACACCCACTCACTCACACACCCACTCACACCCACCCACCAACTCACACCCACACTCACACCCACCCACCAACTCACACCCACACTCACACACACCCACCCACTCACACCCACTCACTCACACACCCACTCACACGCCTGCAGGGCTCTCTCTTAACCTTTTTTTCCCTGTTGCCAGCTGGGCAACGTTGACAGCTTTTTAGGTTGCCAAATGACAGTTTAGGTGGTCATTTAAGACGGTTTGCATGACGCGTGTGATAATGTGCTCGGACGAAGTGCGTAGTTACCAGTCAGAATTATGCTCAATGAAGCATTCACATATTATGTTCAAGAAGGAACTGCAGATGCTGGAAAATCAAAGGTAGACAAAAGTGCTGGAGAAACTCAGCGGGTGCAGCAGCATCTTTGGAGCGAAGGAAATAGGCAACGTTTCAGGCTGAAACCCATCAGTTTGAAGAAGGCGTTCGGCCCGAAACGTTGTTTATTTCCTTCGCTCCATAGATGCTGCCACATCTACTGAGTTTCTCCAGCACTTTTATCAACATTCACAGCATATTTCTGCTTCAAATAACTCACAAACTAAACATATTCACCAATCAAGACATGATATATACCACAATGACGCAGCAAAATTATAATACACTATCTCAACTCTTTTTACACATTGCAATTAATACAATTTCTATTAGTTCTTTCCACCTCCAAACAAAAATGTGGTTGGATTAATTCGGCAAATGATCAACCTGTGTCAATAAATCCTGGACCATGCACACTACAGATTGATGCAAGCATGTTTTCTGTGAAGGACCGAAAATTACCATGACACGGCCATAGCATGGGTCATTATTGCTATTGGCACAGAAACACTCTAGCTTCCCACATAATTTATCCATAACAGAATATACAGGTTGCAAGGAAATTTCTAAAGGCATTTTATGATAATAGCTGTTAAAACCGACTATACCCATCTGACAGGTTAAACATTACACTAACTGACAAGAGATGGCCAAAGGACATAACTGCAGCTGATGTTCTTTTGGTAATATGTTTAAAGGTGTCAAAACAAATAATAACATTGGGAATTAAAACACATTTGATTGCATTCCGTTATGAAACATAGTCAATGTTCGCTCTGAAGACCATGAAGCACAATAGGGTCAGGGGGTGTGTGAATCAGTGCGGGGTGGATAGATGGCGGGGGGGGGGGGGGGGGTTGAGAAGGCAATCGGTGCGGAATGGATGGATTGACGCAGGTGAATTAGTACGTGTTGGTTGGAGTATGTAAAATTGTGAGGGGAGAACACGGGGGATGTCAGTGGTGTTGAATGGAGGGGATCAGTACAGGATGGATGGGGGGGGGGTCAGTACAGGATGAATGGGGGGATCAGTACAGGATGAATGGGGGTAGACAAAAATGCTGGAGAAATTCAGCGGGTGAGGCAGCATCTATGGAGCGAAGGAAATAGGCAACGTTTCGGGTCGAGACCATTCTTCAGACTGTTCACCCCATTCTTCTTGAATGGGGGGATCAGCACAGGATGAATTGGGGGGTCAGTACAGGATGAATGGGAAGGGGGTCAGGACAGTGTGGATCGGAGGGTCTTTGCAGGATGAATGGGTGATCACTACAGGATGAATGAGGAGATCAGTACGGGATGAATGAGGGGATCAGTACAGGATGAATGGGGGGCTCAGTATAGGATGAATGGGGATGAAAGCGATGATGTTAACGGGTTTGCAGGCAGCCGCCGTTATCAGGGCGATAGTGGCCACTGCCTGCAAATCAAAAGATACTGCTGCAAATCCACAAACTGCGCTTTCAAAACAACCTCTCTCGCATGCCGAGGCCGGGAGGAGGATGAGGGAGGGAGGGAGGGAGATTTTGCCAAGCCGGGCAAAATGACTCGGCGTTTAGGTTGCCCGGCGGCACTTTGGGTGGTCATTGGCACCCGGGCAACCGCTAATTTCCAGCCCTGTCACCCACTCACACACACACACTCACACACACCCACTCACACACACCCACTCACACACACCCACTCACACACACCCACTCACACACACCCACTCACACACACCCACTCACACACACCCACTCACACACACCCACTCACACACACCCACTCACACACACCCACTCACTCACACCCACTCACACACACTCACACTCACTCACTCACACCCACTCACACACACACTCACACTCACACACACACACTCACTCACACCCACTCACTCCCACACACCCACTCACTCCCACTCACACACATCCACTCACTCACACCCACTCACACACACCCACTCACTCACACCCACTCACACACACCCACTCACACACACCCACTCACACACACCCACTCACACACATCCACTCACTCACACCCGCACACACACACATCCACTCACACTCACACACACACACTCACTCACACCCACTCACTCACACACACCCACTCACTCCCACTCACACACATCCACTCACACTCACTCACACCCACTCACACACATACTCACACACACCCACTCACTCACTCACACCCGCACACACACATATCCACTCACACTCACACACACACACTCACGCACCCACTTTGGCACACATTGGCACCCGGGCAACCGCTAATTTCCAGCCCTGTCACCCACTCAAACACCCACTCACACACACCCACTCACACACACCCACTCACACACACCCACTCACACACCCACTCACACACACCCACTCACACACCCACTCACACACACCCACTCACACACACCCACTCACACACACCCACTCACACACACCCACTCACACACACACTCACACACACCCACTCACACACACCCACTCACACACACCCACTCACACACACCCACTCACACACACACACACTCACACACACACTCACACACACCCACTCACACACACCCACTCACACACATCCACCCACTCACACACACTCACACACACTCACACCCACCCACTCACACACACCCACTCACACACACCCACTCACACACACCCACTCACTCACACCCACTCACACACCCACTCATACACACCCACTCACACACACCCACTCACACACACTCACTCACACACACCCACTCACTCACTCACACCCACTCACACACACCCACTCACACACACCCACTCACACACACCCACTCACACACACCCACTCACACACATCCACTCACACACACCCACTCACACACACACACCCACTCACACACCCACTCACACACATCCACTCACTCCCACTCACTCACACCTACACACACACCCACTCACACACACCCACTCACACACATCCACTCACACACACCCACTCACACACACACACCCACTCACACACCCACTCACACACATCCACTCACTCCCACTCACTCACACCTACACACACACCCACTCACACACACCCACGCACACACACTCACCCACTCACACACACACACACATCCACTCACACTCACTCACTCACACCCACTCACTCACACACACCCACTCACTCCCACTCACACACATCCACTCACTCACACCCACTCACTCACACACATCCACTCACACACACCCACTCACACACATCCACTCACACACACCCACTCACACACACTCACACTCACTCACTCGCACACACACTCACACACATCCACTCACACCCGCACACACACACACCCACTCACTCACACCCACTCACTCACACCCACTCACACACACCCACTCACACACACCCACTCACACACACCCACTCACACACATCCACTCACACACACCCACTCACACACACCCACTCACACACACCCACTCACACACACCCACTCACACACACCCACTCACTCACACCCACTCACACACACACACACCCACTCACTCACTCACACCCGCACACACACACATCCACTCACACTCACACACACACACTCACGCACCCACTCACACACCCACTCGCACACCCACTCGCACACCCACTCACGCACATCCACTCGCACACCCACTCACTCACACCCACTCACTCACACCCACTCACACAGTCACATCCGAGGTAACTCACAGGTTACCTCGACCACACACCCGCTAGATAAAATTCCCCGCTTTATTATAGGGAGGTTGCAGTGCAGTTGGTCACGACCCGTGACCCGTACTGTTGCCACGCTACACCAACTGGAGTACACGCGATAAACTTACCATTGTTTCCAGCGTAGCGGGCCCGTTAAAAACCGCCGCAATAGTCAATGTCTGTGCTGTAAATAATTATGGAAACCGGGGTAAGCGTGAGAGACATTTATCCTACTTCCTACTTCAGAATTCCAAAAGTGAGGAGAAATGACGGTAGATAGAAGCAAGAGCTGAAGGGACAACAGTAGCTAAAGTGATTGGGGAACATTGGCCGTGCAGATATCGAGATTGAAAATGTTGGGAATTATGGCGTTTGCTCACTGCATTTCATCAACAGTAAGGCATTATTTGTGTTTTTGCTTGATTCATTTGGTATCTAAAAAGTTTCACAAGTGATAAATCTGGCTGTAAAATTGTAAAATCACCCCCCTTCCATCCGGCAAGCACTACCGCAGCATGCGGACCAAAACCACCAGATTCAAAAACAGCTTTTCCCTCAGGCCATCAGACTTCTCAACTCACTCAAGAAAATCATGAACATTACACAAACAAAGACCAACTGACTGTCAAATAACTTTAACTCAACGTCTGCAGTCTGCTATTTGCACTTTTCTATATTGTACCTTTTATTATTGCACTTTAATAACATACCTCAAAATGTTACTAGACTCTGGAACATTGGGGCATGTTGGTCGGGGTGGGACTAGTGTAGATGGGGCATGTTGGTCGGGGTGGGACTAGTGTAGACGGGGCATGTTGGGCGGGGGGTGGGACTAGTGTAGACGGGGCATGTTGGGCGGGGGGTGGGACTAGTGTAGATGGGGCATGTGGTCGGGGTGGGACTAGTGTAGACGGGGTATGTTGGGCGGGGGTTGGGACTAGTGTAGATGGGGCATGTTGGGCGGGGGGTGGGACTAGTGTAGACAGGGCATGTGTGACACCCACTCACACACACCCACTCACACACACTCACTCACTCGCGCACACACTCACACACATCCACTCACACACACTCACACCCACTCACACACACACACACCCACTCACTCACTCACACCCGCACACACACACATCCACTCACACTCACACACACACACACTCACGCACCCACTCACACACCCACTCGCACACCCACTCACACACCCGCTCACTCACATCCACTCGCACACCCACTCACTCACACCCACTCACTCACACCCACTCACACAGTCACATCCGAGGTAACTCACAGGTTACCTCGACCACACACCCGCTAGATAAAATTCCCCGCTTTATTATAGGGAGGTTGCAGTGCAGTTGGTCACGACCCGTGACCCGTACTGTTGCCACGCTACACCAACTGGAGTACACGCGATGAACTTACCATTGTTTCCAGCGTAGCGGGCCCGTTAAAAACCGCCGCAATAGTCAATGTCTGTGCTGTAAATAATTATGGAAACCGGGGTAAGCGTGAGAGACATTTATCCTACTTCCTACTTCAGAATTCCAAAAATGAGGAGAAATGATGGTAGATAGAAGCAAGAGCTGAAGGGACAACAGTAGCTAAAGTGATTGGGGAACATTGGCCGTGCAGATATCGAGATTGAAAATGTTGGGAATTATGGCGTTTGCTCACTGCATTTCATCAACAGTAAGGCATTATTTGTGTTTTTGCTTGATTCATTTGGTATCTAAAAAGTTTCACAAGTGATAAATCTGGCTGTAAAATTGTAAAATCACCCCCCTTCCATCCGGCAAGCACTACCGCAGCATGCGGACCAAAACCACCAGATTCAAAAACAGCTTTTCCCTCAGGCCATCAGACTTCTCAACTCACTCAAGAAAATCATGAACATTACACAAACAAAGACCAACTGACTGTCAAATAACTTTAACTCAATGTCTGCAGTCTGCTATTTGCACTTTTCTATATTGTACCTTTTATTATTGCACTTTAATAACATACCTCAAAATGTTACTAGACTCTGGAACATTGGGGCATGTTGGTCGGGGTGGGACTAGTGTAGATGGGGCATGTTGGTCGGGGTGGGACTAGTGTAGATGGGGCATGTGGTCGGGGTGGGACTAGTGTAGACGGGGCATGTTGGGCGGGGGGTGGGACTAGTGTAGACGGGGCATGTTGGGCGGGGGGTGGGACTAGTGTAGACAGGGCATGTTGGGCGGGGGGTGGGACTAGTGTAGACAGGGCATGTTGGGCGGGGGGTGGGACTAGTGTAGATGGGGCATGTTGGTCGGTGTGGGCATGTTTGGCTGAGGGAAGGGCCTGTTTCCATGCTGGCCTGTTTCCATGCTGTGACCCTATGAACTTCCAAGAGTATCATTCTCCTTTCTCTGGGTCATTCATTGTTAATAAAGAAAGTTGACTTTTCCTGTTTAAATGTCCACAGTAAAGTATAGGCAGAAGTGAGCCCACCTGCTTCAGCCACGATGAATTAACAAATCATCACTATTCACTTCTCAGACGTTAGAATTGGTCAGATCATTCACCCCACCGTGACCCTTGACACCACTGTCCCTCGGGGTCATGACCTTGCCACCCACAACTTGTGGCCAGGTCTCTGGCCAATGGGATCCAGACGTCCGTCCACTGGTCAGAACACCATTTCAGCCACATGAGCAGCAAAGATGATAGAATATGGGACATTGAGAACCTTCTGGCCTGAAGGGCCGAATGGCCTACTCCTCCACCTATTGTTAGGATAACAATCCATCCCTCAACATCAGCAAGACAAAAGAGTTAGTGTTTACAAGAACGATCCCAGGAATGAGTGGGTTAATGTACAATGAGTGTTTGTCGGCGCTGGGCCTGTACTCGCTGGAGTTTAGAAGATTGAGGGGGGGGGGGGGATTGAAACGTCACCGAACAGTGGGCGGCCCGGATAGAGTGGATGTGGAGAGGATGTTTCCACTAGTGGGAGAGTCTAGGACCAGAGGGCACAGCCTCAAAATTTAAGGACGTTCCTTCAGGAAGGAAATGAGGAGGAATCTCTTTAGCCAGCGGGTGGTGAATCTGTGGGATTCATTGCCACAGACGGCGGTGGAGGCCACAAGTCAGTAAATATATTTAAGGCAGAGATAGCTAGATGCTTGATTAGTGCGGTTGTCAGAAGGCAGGGAATGGGGTTAGGAGGGAGAGATAGATCAGACATGATTGAATGGTGGGGTAGACTCGATGGGCTGAATGACATGATTCCGTGTGTTATGGTCTTCTCTGACTTGAGGAAATGCAAGCAGCCATTTTATGCAAAGAGCAATCAATCAACAAGGTCAATTATTGTCCCACAGACAACTACTGCCCCCTGGTGGATATCATGATGTGTGCAACACACATTGATTGGCCACTGGTGGGCGAAGGGTTAATGTGGTCATTGGCTTGATTGGAGCTGATTAGAAAATTGTCAGCTGCTGTGTATAAAAGGGGGAGTTGTGGGTGTGTCTGAGTGCAGTTGTCCCGGGCTGTGGATGGGAGCGGTGGTCCCGGGCTGCGGATGGGAGCGGTGGTCCCGGGCTGCAGATGGGAGCGGTGGTCCCGGGCTGCGGATGGGAGCGGTGGTCCCGGGCTGCGGATGGGAGCGGTGGTCCCGGGCTGCGGATGGGAGCGGTGGTCCCGGGCTGCGGATGGGAGCGGTGGTCCCGGGCTGCGGATGGGAGCGGTGGTCCCGGGCTGCGGATGGGAGCGGTGGTCCCGGGCTGCGGATGGGAGCGGTGGTCCCGGGCTGCGGATGGGAGCGGTGGTCCCGGGCTGCGGATGGGAGCGGTGGTCCCGGGCTGCGGATGGGAGCGGTGGTCCCGGGCTGCGGATGGGAGCGGTGGTCCCGGGCTGCGGATGGGAGCGGTGGTCCCGGGCTGCGGATGGGAGCGGTGGTCCCGGGGTGCGGATGGGAGCGGTGGTCCCGGGCTGCGGATGGGAGCGGTGGTCCCGGGCTGCGGATGGGAGCGGTGGTCCCGGGCTGCGGATGGGAGCGGTGGTCCCGGGCTGCGGATGGGGGCGGTGGTCCCGGGCTGCGGATGGGGGCGGTGGTCCCGGGCTGCGGATGGGGGCGGTGGTCCCGGGCTGCGGATGGGGGCAGTGGTCCCGGGCTGCGGATGGGGGCAGTGGTCCCGGGCTGCGGATGGGGGCAGTGGTCCCGGGCTGTGGATGGGGGCAGTGGTCTGGGTAGAGACAGGGAGCCTCCCCTTGTATCTGATGTGGATCTATATCTCCAGGGCATGAGGTCGGTGAGAACACCATCACTTTCTCCTGAATTGTGTTTGCTTCTTTGATTAATTCTGCTGACTTTTCGTTTCAATTGTGTCATTTGAAGTGTCCAGGGATTTTAATTATAATCTTTTCTGGTGCAACTGGAATTGTGCTGTATCTCAGAACTAAAAGAATGTTTCCACTAATAGATAGATAGATAGATAGATCTTTATTGTCATTCAGCCCTTTCGGTCTGAATGAAATTGTTTACCATACAGTCATAACATATAGTAAAAAAAAACACACAATAAAGACATATCCAACATCCACCACAATGAGTTCACCAGGCACCTCCTCACTGTGGTGGAAGGCAAAAGTCTTATGTCGTCTTCATCCCTCCCAGTTCTCCCTCTGCGCTGAGGCGAACCAGGCTACTGCCGCCGCTGGAGCACCGCAGCTCCAAACCAGGCCGCCGCCGCCGCACCTCCGCCATTAGGCCTCAACACAGACGGTGACGGGGGACACGCATCCCCCCGAAGGTAGAGGCTAAAACTCTGTTTCTCTCTCTCACGCACACGACACGCACATGCACACGCACCCCCCCCCCCCCCCCCAATAAAACAACATTCTACCGAAACAAACACTAGAAGACACAAAAAAATAAGAAGAAACAGACGGACTGCAGGTGAGCCGCAGCTGCCAGGCAGCGCCGCCACTTCCGGGACCCCACATGGGATGGGAGAGTCTCGGACCAGAGGGCACAGTGTCAGAATAAAAGGATGTATCTTTACTAAAGTGATGATGCCCTAAACTTATCACAACTGAAATTGAATCTGGCTGATGTAAAATGTAGAAACAAAGACCTGTAGATGCTGGTTTATACCAAAGATGGACACATTGCTGGAGTAACTCAGTGGGTCAGGCAGCATCTCTGGAGAAACAAGTGATTTTGGGATGGAATAGTAGAAGGGTTCTGACCCAAATATCACCCATCCTTTTTCCTCCCGATATGGTGCCTGACCCGCTGAGTTTCTCCAGCACTTTTATCATGGTCTCCTCTGTATCCCGCAGCTCCGCTCTTACTCCCCATCCCCCTACTCGTAACAAGGCCAGAGTCCCCCATGTCCTCACCTTCTACCCTACCAGCTGTCACATACAACAGACAATCCTCTGACATTTTTGCCACCTCCAATGGAATCCCACCACTGGCCTCATCTTCCCATTCTCCAATTTCAATTAGTCCTTCCTTCCTTTCTCCCTCCTTCCCTTCCCCGCTCTCCCACAGCCTACTGTCTCTGCCTCTTCCTTTCTTTATCTCACCCCCATCCCAACATCAGTCTGAAGAAGGGTCTCGACCTGAAACGTCACCTATTCCTTCTCTCCATAGATGCTGCTTGGCCCGTTGAGTTACTCCAGCAATTGTGTCTACCTTTGATTTTCCAGCATCTTCAGTTCTTTTTTTAAGCCACACGGTGGGAGTGTTGACCACGGATTGGATGGGCCTGCAGTGCAGTGGATCACCACATGGTGGGAGTGTTGACCACAAATCGGACAGGCCTGTTATACAAATTCACTACACATTGGGAGCACCGTCTACAAATTAGATATTGTGCTCTTTACTGCAAAATGGCTCTTCATTGCTCTGTGACCCTTTACCTTTCCCTGTAATGCACCCATTGCCCAGATGCCAAACTTAGTAAAAGCCCTGAAACCAGGGAAGATTTGGGATGAAAATCAAGGAACTGCAGGTGCTGGTTTACAAAAAAAGAAACAAAGTGCTGGAGTATATCACCAGGTCAGGCAGCATCTGTGGAGAACATGGATAGGTGACGTTTCACAGAGTGCTGGAGTAACTCAGCGGGTCAGGCAGCATCTGTGGAGAACATGGATAGGTGACGTTTCACAGAGTGCTGGAGTAACTCAGCGGGTCAGGCAGCATCTGTGGAGAACATGGATAGGTGACGTTTCACAGAGTGCTGGAGTAACTCTGCGGGTCGGGCAGGATGCCCATAGTAAAAGTTATAGCTTTGGGCAACTCGGGGAGTTCACTGTTTGTGTACATGGTTTGATGCCCATAGTAAAGAGTTGCAGCATTGGGCAACTCAATCAGGGAGTTCACTGTTTTTGTGAAGTGTTGGCTTTGATATAGCTGGCATGTTTCTGTTCCAGTTTGATTATGAAAATAATCAATGTATTCTTCTACCCTGTAGGATTCTACTGCAGACATTTGAATTTCAATGTGCCTTAATTGGTACATGTGATGATAAACTGACCTTGAAACATTGGGCCTAGAGTTATTTTTCCAGGCCCTGTCCATCCAGTGTTTGATATTTTGAGGTGAATGTAAAATCTTCTCACCTGCTGCTGTTTCTCCCTCTACAGTTACTTTACTTGTTTCTGGTTGATGTGTCAAGGTCTTTGGAGATCTTCTAATGTCCCCAGTTTTCTATGGTTTGTGATGGGCTTTGTCAACTTGCTGTTCCACGTACTGCTTGTGATAGAGGATTTCCTGACTGCACTTGTGAGTACCTGCTTATTGTTTTACTTCAGTAGCTCAATAATGATTGCAATTTGGACAGGTTCATTTAGATGTAAAAGTTCATAGTTTTTCCTGCAATAACCCTTTAGATCTATGTAATTCTCTGGCAGGGTTGCAGGCAATCAAGTTGTTAATGATATTCTGCAGCACCTCTTCCATTCACTTGCAGACACCTTTCACAGGTTATGTGTTTGAAGTTTGAATCTTGTCTCCAAAAGCTGCTACATTAAATATGCGGGCAGGCAATTAGCATATGTTGTATTTGTTTTAAAGTTCATACTTTGTTTATCTTCTGCACTTCTTCCATTCTCATCCACGCAGGCTGACAATTAACACAGTCTTCAATGGTTATTAAGTGCATGTTTATTTACTTTAAGCTGCCTGCATGTCTTGGAAGACATGCAGGCAGCTTTCAGAGGTCGTTTTAACACTCCAGAGGATGATCTTTGTTAAACTGTCAACAACCAAATCTGGGGCTGCAGGGACCAATTTGTTGAGCCCATTTTTAGGAACCTAACAAAGGTACATACCACACACAGTGTTTTGTTCACGTATGCGCATACATATTCACATAGCCTATGAGAGAGTGGTGCAGGGGGTACATTGTATGTGGGCCCGGGAGCCAAAGGTGGGGGGCTGGGAATTTCCTCAAATCTCAGAAAATGTTTGCATATATTTAGTGAAGAGTAGCATTCACTTTTTGTGTGAGCCGACATAGTTTTATATATCGTAATTCGTAGAAATTGTGATTCATAATATAGGGGGGAATTTTAACTGGCGGGTGTGTGGTCGGGGTAACCTGATTAAAAGATGGGGAAGACCCATCACTACTAACCCGAGCTGTACGTTTCTTATTTATCAGTTTTATTTGACAGTTCACATCATAACTTTATAAAGATAAATTGATTGTAAAACAAACTTATCAGCAAGGTTAGCATTACCTTTATTCCCTGGAAACCTTGCTATTGTTTTGATGCAATGAGGAGGCAGCCATGATGCCAGAGTACTCGCTGCCTAGCGACCAGGAAACAAAGCGCGTGATTGAGGTTGGATGATGACACGTTGGCCTGGCTTGCCTCAACGGAGCTGCAGGTCTAAAAGACATACGACAGAATAAGAAGTTGGACACCAATTGACCAATGTCAAACGTGCTTTGATTGGACAATTACTACTCTTTTTCCCTTAACATATCTAAAGAAGCTTTTACTGTCCTTCTTTATATTCCTGGCCAGCTTCCCCTCGTACTTCATCTTTTCAGCCCGTATTGCCTGTTTTGTTTCCTTCTGTTGTCCTAAGAAAGTTTCCCAATCCTCTGGCTTCCGGCTACTCTTTGCTGTTTTATACATATTTTCTTTTAGTTTTATTCTATCCCTAACTTCTCTTGTCAGCCACGGTTGCCTCCTACTCACCTTGGAATGTTTCTTCCTTTTTGGAATGAAATGATCCTGCTTCTTCCGGATTATGCCCAGAAATTCCTGCCATTGCTGTTCCACCATCATTCCTGCTGGGATCCCTTTCCAGTCTACCTTGGCCAGCTCCCCTCTCATGCCTTCATAGTCCCATTTGTTCAACCGCATCACTGACACTTCCGATTTAACGTTCTCCTTCTCAAATTGCAGATTAAAACTAATCATATTATGATCACTACCTCCATGCGGTTCCTTTACCTCGAGTTCTCTTATCATATCTGGTTCATTGGACAACACTAAATCCAGAATTGCCTTTTCTCTGGTCGGCTCCATTACAAGCTGCTCTAAGAATCCATCTCGGAGGCATTCTACAAACTCTCTTTTTTGGGGTCCTGAACCAACCTGATTTTCCCAGTCTACCTGCATATTGAAATCCCCCATCACCACAGTGGCATTACCTTTGTTACATGCCAGTTTTAACTCCTGCTGCAACTTACACCCTACATCCGGGCTATTATTTGGGGGTCTATAAATAACACCAATTAGTGTCTTCTTGCCTTTACAATTCCTCAACTCAATCCACAGTGACTCTACCTCGTCAGTCCCTATGTCTTCCCTCGATAGGGACTGAATTCCATCCCTCACCAGCAGAGCTACCCCTCTCCTCTGCCCACCTGCCTGTCCTTTCTATAGGATGTATAAGCCTGAATGTTAAGTTCCCAGACCCGATCCTCCTGCAGCCACGTCTCAGTAATCCCCACAATGTCATATCTACCAACCTCTAACTGAGCCTCAAGCTCATCTACTTTACTTATACTTCCGGCATTCATATACAATACTTTTAATTCCTTACACATCTCACCTTTCACATCGATCCCTATTACACTTGGCCATACTCTCCTATCCCTTTGTGAGCTTCCTTTCCCATTAATTCTGGGGTCATTAACCATCCCTTCACTCTCTTTCCCTTTCACTCCATCTGCGACTATCCCATTTGACACCCCACCCCCCTTATTCAGTTTAAAACCACCCGTGTAGCAGTGGCAAACCTACCTGCCAGAAAAAAGTTGCATGTTTCCTTCGCTCCATAGATGCTGCTGCACCCGCTGAGTTTCTCCAGCAATTTTGTGTACCCGCCATTCAATGTGATCATGGCTGATCATCCCCAATCAGTACCGTTTTCCTGCCTTCTCCCCATATCCCCTGACTCCGCTATTTTTAAGAGCCCCATCTAGCACTCTCTTGAAAGCATCCAGAGAACCTGCCTCCATCGCCCTCTGAGGCAGAGAATTCCACAGACTCGTCACTCTCTGTGAGAAAAAGTGTTTTCTCGTTTCCGTTCTAAATAGTTTACTCCTTAATCTTAAACTGTGGCCCCTGGTTCTGGACTCCCCCAACATTGGGAACATGTTTCCTGCCTCTAGTGTGTCCATGCCCTTAAAAATCTTATATGTTTCAAATAGATCCCCTCTCATCCTTCTAAACCCCAGAGTGTACAAGCCCAGCTGCGCCATTCTCTCAGCATATGACAGTCCCGCTATCCTGGGAATTAACCTTGGAAACCTACGCTGGGCTTGTAAACCTTGTGAACCTTGCTAACCTTGTAAACCTACGCATTAGCAAGAATGTCCTTCCTCAAATAAGGTGCCCTGTACAACTGCAGAAGGACCTCTTTGCTCCTATGTTCGATTCTTCTTGTTATAAAGGCCAACATGCCATTCATTTTCTTCACTGCCTGCTGTACCTGCAATGGGGGACATGGGGGACTCTGGCCTTGTTACGAGTAGGGGGATGGGGAGTAGGAGCGGGGCTGCGGGATACAGAGGAGACCATGATAAGAGTGCTGGAGAAACTCAGCGGGTCAGGCACCATATCGGGAGGAAAAACGATGGGTGATATTTGGGTCAGAACCCTTCTTCTATTCCATCCCAAAATCACTTGTTTCTCCAGAGATGCTGCCTGACCCACTGAGTTACTCCAGCAATGTGTCCATCTTTGGTATAAACCAGCATCTACAGGTCTTTGTTTCTACATTTTACATCAGCCAGATTCAATTTCAGTTGTGATAAGGTTCGGGCATTATCACTTTAGTAAAGATACATCCTTTTATTCTGGCACTGTGCCCTCTGGTCCGAGACTCTCCCATTAGTGGAAACATCATTTTAGTTCTGAGATACAGCACAGAAACAGCGCAATTCCAGTTGCACCAGAAAAAATAATCATTAAAATCCCTAGACACTTCAAATGACAACGATTGAAATGAGAAGTCAGCAGAATTAATCAAAGAAGCAAACACAATTCATGAGAAAGCGATAATGTTCTCACCGACCTCATGCCCAGGAGATATAGATCCACATCAGACACAAGGGGAGGCTCCCTGTCTCTACCCTGAACACAAAGACCGACTCCCTGCCTCTACCCCGAGCACTGCTCCCATCCACAGCCCGGGACCACTGCTCCCATCCACAGCCCGGGACCACTGCTCCCATCCACAGCCCAGGACCACCGCACCCATCCACAGCCCAGGACCACCGCTCCTGTCCATAGTCCAGGACCACTGCTCCCATCCACAGCCCGGGACCACTGCTCCCATCCACAGCCCGGGACCACTGCTCCCATCCACAGCCCAGGACCACTGCTCCCATCCACAGCCCAGGACCACTGCTCCCATCCACAGCCCAGGACCACTGCTTCCATCCACAGCCCGGGACCACTGCTTCCATCCACAGCCCGGGACCACTGCTCCCATCCACAGCCCAGGACCACTGCTCCCATCCACAGCCCAGGACCACTGCTCCCATCCACAGCCCAGGACCACTGCTCCCATCCACAGCCCAGGACCACTGCTCCCATCCACAGCCCGGGACCACTGCTCCCATCCACAGCCCAGGACCACCGCTCCCATCCACAGCCCGGGACCACTGCTCCCATCCACAGCCCAGGACCCCTACACATGCACTAATCAAGCATCTGTCTATCTCTGCACTGATAATCACGGACTTGTGGGCACCACCGCCGTCTGTGACAACAAATCCCACAGATTCACCACCCTCCGGCTAAAGAAATTCCTTTTCATCGCCTTCCTAAAGGAACGTCCTTTAATTTTGAGGGTGTGCCCTCTGGTCCTAGACTCTCCCACTAGTGGAAACATCCTCTCCACATCCACTCTATCTGGGCCTTCACTGTTCGGTGACGTTTCAATGCCCCCCCCCCAACTCAACCTTCTAAACTCCAGCGAGTACAGGCCCAGCGCGTTCAAACGCTCATCGTACGTTAACCCACTCATTCCTGGGATTGTTCTTGTAAACGCTAACTCTTTTGTCTTGCTGATGTTGAGGGATGGATTGTTATCCTGACAATAGGTGCAGGAGTAGGCCATTCGGCCCTTCAGGCCAGAAGGTTCTCAATGTCCCATATTCTATCATCTTTGCTGCTCATGTGGCTGAAATGGTGTTGACCAGTGGACGGACGTCTGGATCCCATTGGCCAGAGACCTGGCCACAAGTTGTGGGTGGCAAGGTCATGACCCCGAGGGACAGTGGTGTCAAGGGTCACGGTGGGGTGAATGATCTGACCAATTCTAACGTCTGAGAAGTGAATAGTGATGATTTGTTAATTCATCGTGGCTGAAGCAGGTGGGCTCACTTCTGCCTATACTTTACTGTGGACATTTAAACAGGAAAAGTCAACTTTCTTTATTAACAATGAATGACCCAGAGAAAGGAGAATGTTACTCTTGGAAGTTCATAGGGTCACAGCATGGAAACAGACCAGCATGGAAACAGGCCCTTCCCTCAGCCAACCTTGCCCACACCGACCAAAATGCCTCACCTACACTAGTCCCACCCCGACTAAAAAGCCCCATCTACACTAGTCCCACACCGAGCAACATGCCCCATCTACACTAGTCCCACCCCGACCAACATGCCCCATCTACACTAGTCCCACCCCAACCAACATGCCCCATCTACACTAGTCCCACACCGAGCAACATGCCCCATCTACACTAGTCCCGCCCTGACCAACATGCCCCATCTACACTAGTCCCACCCCAACCAACATGCCCCATCTACACTAGTTCCACCCTGAACAACATGCCCCATCTACACTACTCCCACCCCAACCAACATGCCCCATCTACACTAGTCCCACCCTGAACAACATGCCCTATCTACACTACTCCCATCCCGCCCAACATGCCCCATCTACACTAGTGCCACCCTGACCAACATGCTCCATCCACAGTAGCCCCACTCCGACCAACATGCCCCATCTACACTAGTCCAACCCGACCAACATGCCCCATCTACACTAGTGCCACCCCGACCAACATGCTCCATCTACACTAGTCCCACCCCGATCAACATGCCCCATCTACACTAGTCCAACCCGACCAACATGCCCCATCTACATTAGTCCGACCCCGACCAACATGCCCCATCTACACTAGTCCCACCCCGACCAACATGCCCCATCTATACTTGTCCCACCTGCCCGTGTTTGGCCTAAATCCCTCCAAACCTGTCCTATCCAAATGTCTCTTAAACGTTGTGACAGTCCCTGCCTCAACTACCTCCTCCGGCAGCTCATTCCATACACCCACCATCCTCTGTGTGGAAAAGTTGCCCCTCAGATTGACATTATTAATGTGAACCATTTGTGCACAACTCTGCTGGTGTGAGTAATAAATGAAATGATAGATAGCAAAAATACACAGTGGCACAGTGGTAGAGTTGCTGCCTAACAGCGCCAGAGACCCGGGTTCCATCCTGAATACGGGTGCTGTCTGTACGGAGTTTGCACGTTCTCCTCGTGACCTGCCTGGGTTTTCTCCGGGTGCTCCGGTTTCCTTCCGCATTCCAAAGACCTGCAGGTTTGTAGGTTAATTGGCTTCTGTAACATTGTCCCTAATGTGTGTAGGATGGAGCTAGTGTACGGGGTGATCACTGGTCGGCGAGGACTCGTTGGGCCGAAGGGCCTGTTTCCGCGCAGTATCTCTAAAATCTAAACAATACCCGGTGACTTGGCCTCCACCGCCCTCTGTGGCAATGAATTCACCACCCTCCGGCCAAATAAATTCCTCCTCATCTCCGTTCTATAGGCATGGGTGGGAAAGGCATAGAGGGTGAGGGGCCAGACATGGGCATGTGGGACTAGCTCCGATCGGCATGGCTGTGTGTTTCTGTGCTGTGGGACTGACGGGGCTCAACAGGGTAGTAGTTTGATGCTTCAGCCTGCAGCAACCCAGGAGAACTGTGTTCCAGATGCTTCATTAGTTTGTTGTTCTGCACATCGATCGGGAGGCGATGAAATCTCCCATTTACATGCAGCCGCCAGAGCAAACAGTGTACATACAGTGATGACAAATGCAATAAATGCAATATCCAGTGCAGAACAGTGCAAGATTGTTTTGCAGATAGCACGAGGCAGCACGGACGAGAGGGACCGAAGGGCCTGTCTCCGGGCAGGGTGACCACTGACGCTGTCCATGTGGAGTTTGCTCGCTTCCCCTCCGTGGTGCACTGGATGCGGGTCAGGGCAGGGGAGGCAAGCTCAGCATTCCAAGCGTCAATCCAAGCTCAGCCTTCCTCCCACGCATCCTAGCCCCGATGGGCCGAGTGCTGCCGCCTTCCTCCCCGGACAACAACCGAGGGGAAAAACACAGATGAAACCTCTTCCAACCACCCGAATCCCTCAGAGAATTCCCCTGCCCTGTCTTTGAAATCAAGCCGTCACAATTGTGCACGATCAGTCAGCATTATTCTTTTTTTTTATAGACGAAAGCTGATCAAGTTGGAATTTATTGGCAGGTGCACCAATTACAAGATTACAAGGTTGGTTACAAGATGGCGGCGCCCTGTGCGGCTGCGGCTGCATTGGCTCCCGACAGGAACAGAAATTTTAAGGTAAAACCGCACATACTTGCGTGTTCAGTTAAGAATCTGACGGTCGCTTTTCAGTGCGACTGTCAGTCCGGGTTGAAACTGCATGCGTCCAGCAGTTCCCCGGCCGTCGATCGAATTACTCTGGAGACTCTACGGAGTCTCGGACTGCTGCGTCGGCTGGAGCCAGCGGCCTACGAAGCCGCGGAGTCCCCTACCAGCACTGGCCGCACTCGGAGGAGGAGGAGACGGTGCGACAGGAAGCAGAAGCGCGGCACTCGCGGGGGGCTAACGGCGAAACTGAAGGCTAACCCCTGCAGGACACCACTTCCATCTATCCTGCTCGCCAACGTCCGCTCCCTGGAGAATAAGCTGGACTACCTGAGGCTGGACCTGGTAACCAAACGGGAGGTGAGGGAGTGCTGCGCCCTGATTCTAACAGAGACGTGGTTAAACTCCTCTGTTCCCGATGGCGCCATTAGCATGGAGGGGTTAACAGCATTCAGGTTGGACAGAAGCTACGCTCTTAGTGGGAAATCCCGGGGTGGTGGTGTGTGCATTTACACTAATAACAGCTGGTGTAAAAATGCCACAGTGGTGTCAAACTATTGCTCCCCAGACATTGAGTTTTTGACAATAAAATGCAGACCCTTCTATATGCCCAGGGAATTCACCATTATAACAATCACAGCTGTGTACATCCCACCCAGTGCAAACACCAAGGAGGCCCTGAATGCTTTTTTTTGTTCCATTAGTGACCTACAATCTACACATCCAGATGGTGTCTTCATTGTTGCTGGGGATTTTAACCAGGCCAACATGAAGTCTGTTCTCCCACATTACTACCAGCATGTAGACTTTGCAACCAGGGGAATCAATACACTGGACCTAGCCTACACTAACATCAAGAAGGCATTCAAGGCAGTCCCCCGCCCCCACCTTGGCTCCTCAGACCATATCTCTGTGATGCTAATTCCTGCATACAGGCCCCTGCTGACCCGAGAAAAACCTACTGTGAAGCAGGTTAGGGTCTGGCCAGAGGGATCTATGGCAACACTACAGGACTGTTTTGAATGCACGGACTGGGACGTGTTCAAGAAGGCTGCAACTGTCAGCCAACACATCAACCTAGAGGAGTATGCTGCGTCCGTGTCTGCTTACATGGAGAAGTGCATTGAGGATGTCTGTGTCACCAAGACCATCACTGTACGGGCCAACCAGAAACCCTGGATGACCACAGAGGTACGTGGAATGCTGAGAGCATGTAATGCCGCGTTTAAATCCGGCGACGTGGTGGCACTCAGATCCGCAAGAGCCAACCTGAACCGAGTCGTCAGGCTGGCCAAGCGTGCCCATGGTCAGAAAATCCAGAGCTTCTTCCATGACCCCAAGAACACCAAGCGCATGTGGCAGGGAATCAAATCAATCACGGACTATAAGACTGCTTCACCACCCTGTGATGACAACATTGAGTTCCTCAATAAACTCAACAACTATTTTGGTCGGTTCGAGGCACTAAATAACACACCTGCAAGCAAAGGTATTCCTCATTGTGAGGAAAAGGCACTCAGTCTTGACATAGTGGATGTTCGGAGGTCTCTAAAAGGAGTGAACGCGCGAAAGGCGGCAGGCCCTGATAACATACCAGGGCGGGTGCTCAGGGAATGTGCTGATCAGCTGGCACATGTCCTTACGGACATATTTAACACCTCGCTGAACCAGGCGGTCGTCCCATTATGTTTCAAGACTGCCACCATCATACCTGTGCCAAAAAAATCCAACATACAATGTCTCAATGACTACCGCCCTGTAGCACTCACCCCCATAATGATGAAGTGCTTCGAGAGGCTGGTCAGGGACCACATCACCTCCAGACTCCCCTCCACACTCGACCCATACCAGTTTGCTTACAGGCCAAACCGCTCCACAGA
Source organism: Raja brachyura (assembly GCA_963514005.1). Next base: position 67,862,403 of record OY740794.1, read on the forward strand.
GGACGCTATATCCTCCGTGCTCCATCTGAGCCTGGAACATTTAGAGGAGAAAAACACCTATGTGCGAATGCTGTTCGTGGATTTCAGTTCAGCATTCAACACCATTATCCCCCAGCACCTGATAAGCAAACTGGTTCCATTGGGCCTCGGCACCCCCATGTGTAACTGGCTACTGGACTTCCTCACTGACAGACCTCAGTCTGTGAGGGTTGGAAATAACACCTCCAATACCATCTCTCTGAGCACCGGCTCCCCTCAGGGCTGTGTCCTGAGTCCACTGCTGTTCACCCTGATGACTCACGACTGTTGTGCCAGGGTTAGTACAAACCACATCATGAAGTACGCAGATGACACAACAGTGGTGGGCCTCATCAGGGACGACAATGAGCTGGCTTACAGGGAGGAGGTGAAACAACTGGTGGACTGGTGCAATACGAACAACCTGATCCTGAATGTCGAGAAAACAAAGGAGATTATCGTCGACTTCAGGAAAACCCGGCACAGTCCCACACCACTTCACATCAATGACAGCGATGTGGAGGTGGTCAGTAGCACAAAGTTCCTGGGGGTGCAGGTCACTAACAGTCTGACCTGGTCGACTAACATCTCATCAACTGTTAAGAGAGCGCAGCAGCGGTTGCACTTTCTGCGCAGGATGAGAAGAGCTCATCTCCCCCATCCCATCCTCACTACTTTCTACAGGGGCACCATAGAGAGTATTCTGACCAGCTGTATCTCTGTCTGGTTTGGGGACTGTAGAGCCTCCGACTGGAAGTCTGTGCAGAGAGTGGTGAGGACAGCGGAAAAAATCATCGGGACCTCTCTCCCCTCAATCGGGGATATTGCGACCAAACGCTGTGTGTCTAAGGCCAGCAGTATCATAAAGGACCCCACACATCTCCATCACGGACTGTTCACTCTGCTGCCCTCGGGAAAAAGATACCGCAGCATGAGGAGCAGAACATCAAGGTTCCGCAACAGCTTCTTCCCACGAGCCATCAGACTCCTGAATGCCATGTAAATGGGCTGCCACTATTGTCTATTTACCCTTTTCATACATACCTATCCTTCGGTTAATTTATTGTGTTGCACAGGGAGCCAAATGCAACGTAATTTCGTTTGGAACTGCATATATCAATGTATTTCTAAATGACAATAAAGTTTGTTTGACTTGACTTAAGGTACAGTGATATTTGAGTTACCATACAGCCATACTGAGTAAAAAGCAACAAGACACACAGCCACATAAAATAAAACCTAACATAAACATCCACCACAGCGGAATCTACATTCCTCACTGTGATGGAAGGTAATAAAGTTCAATCATCTTCCCCTTTTCTTCACCCGTGGTCAGGGCTGTTGAACCATCCGCAGTCGCCGCTCACTGCCGACACACTCCGTAAAACTCGCTTTAAATTTCCATGATCCATAGACATCCTCATGAAGAAGGCCTACGCTTGTACAGCTATCCAGCCAGAAGGTGCGAAAGCATTGCTGGTGTTTGAGATATTTCTTAGAAGTATGAAAGAAATGACTACCCTCTTAGACCACATGCAAGAAATGAATGTTGTTAGAAATATGAAAATGATCACTCTAAATCTGCCCTGTAGACTTGAGGGCCTGACCCACTGTACGAGGTAATTCAAGAGCTCTCCCAAGTTTAAAAAATATATATAGTGGTAAGTACATAGAATGTACATCGGAGTTCAGGACGTCTCTTAACGTCTCGTAACACTAACGGCAGGTACTAGGGGAACGCAGTAAGCTCATGAAGACTCGTGAAGATTTTTCAACATGTTGAAAAATGTCCACGAGAGCCCCGAGTACTTATGGGCGGCTATTACTGTAATTCTCAGAGTTTGAAGTCAGAAAAAGTCTCTGAGTCAGGAAAAACTCACGAGAACTCTTGAATTACCTCGTGCAATGGGACAGGCCCTTTTGAGAAAAGTGGAGGGATAAAGCTAGTCTGAATACTGACTAATCATGTACTCTCACCTAAATTTCAGCTATCCAGGGGCAATAGACAGAGGTGTGCATTATCACCCCGGTTATTTGTCCTCGCGATTGAACCTTTAGCGGAAAGTATAAGAGTACATCCAAATATTCACGGCTATAACACTAAATATTCCAATAATAAAATATCATTATATGCAGATGATTTATTACTCTACATCACCAATTCCCAAGTTAGCATTCCAAGTATACTAAATCTTATAGAGGAATTTGGTTGCTTTTCAGGATATAGAATAAATTGGAACAAAAGTGAAATCATGTCAATAAAACCTCAAGATCCGACACGCCTTCTAAAATTTCCTTTTAGAATTGCCACGGAAAAATTTAAATATCTTGGAGTTCACGTAACTAGAAAATACACTTCTCTATTTCAAGCAAACTTTCTTCCTTTAATTACCAAACTAAATGCCCTTACTCAATTTTGGAAAATGCTTCCGATGTCTCTCATAGGCAGAATAAATGCCATGAAGATGATCTTCCTTCATCAAATCCTGTACTTATTTCAATCTATACCGATTTATCTTCCTAAACATTTTTTTTTAAACTTCAATCTCTGATCACAAATTTTATTTGAGATTATAAAACACATAGAATCCATGAACGACATCTATGTAAACCCAAAGGAATTGATGGATTGGCTCTCCCCAATTTTTTATACTACTATTGGGCAATGAATATTAAAAACATAATCTATTGGATGGACAACACATGCCTACAGGTAAAATGGTTAATAATGGAGAGAGAGGATTGTTCGCCTTTTAATATAGGCGTGATTCTTCTCTCTCCAATAAATTTGAAGAAAAATCCGATTATTCACAGTACCCTAGGAATCTGTAAACAAGTGAGGTCAACCCTTAAACTGAGAAATGTATCTCTTCTCTCACCAATTGCCAACAACCCTTTGTTCAAGGCATCTATTTTAGACAAAACGTTCACACATTGGGAAAGATTTTAAAAAACTGGGCGATCTTTATGAAATGGGAACTTCTCTCATTTCAAGAATTACAGGGGAAATATCATCCGAAAGGTAGCCAATCCTTTAGATACCTTCAAATACGAGACTATCTGAAATCATATATCCAAACTATCAATATATGTTTCCAGACACACTAGACGAATATATGAATAGAGACTCGGATTCAAACAAGTTAATATCATATCTGTATATCACCCTTTTAAATATACAAACCCCATCGTCAGAAGTAATTAGAAGAGCTTGGGAAGATGAGCTTGGCCTAAAAATTCTAAAAGACAGATTGGAGGAAAACCTATATATACGCAACTGTTCTCTTAATGTTAGGCATTCATTAATTCAATTCAAAATAGTGCACAGACTCTATTATTCAAATTCTAAAGTGAATAAGATATTTCCAAATGCATCTCCTATTTGTGATAAATGTCTTCTTCAGGAAGTGACTATAACCCTTTCCTTTGCCTCTTGTATAAAATTACATAATTTCTGGAGAGGAATTTTTGGAATTTTTTCAAAAACACTAAAAATAAAATTGGATTCTGACGTGGAATTGATCACTCTTGGTACTTCAGAAGCCTGTTCTGAGCTATCACTATTTCAAAGACGTTTCCTTAATTATGACCTGATAACGGCGAAAACACAAATACTTAAATTTTGGAAAAATACAGCAGTCCCTACTCTTAAGATCTGGATTATAAACATGTCCGAGACACTACATCTTGAAAATATTAGACTTGCCTTGGCAGAAAAACCAGACCATTTTTCCAAGACATGGACACCTTTCATTGATTTCTTATAAGGATAGTTTGGCATAACACAACTTTGGATTTAAATCTAATTATGGGTTGGGTGAGGTGGGTGGGGAGGGACGAGAGGCAGGTATACCAACACTTTTCTTTCTCTTTTTCTTTTTGTCCTTATTTTTTCTATTCCCCTCCTCTTTCTTTCTTTCTTTCTTTCTTTTATTCACTCTTTGGCTACACTACTTTGGTAGTCTAGGGGCCCTATCTTTGCACATCTCACTTTTTCTCTTTCTTGCTTTTTCTCCTTTCTTTTCTTCTAATTCAAGGCTAAAAAGTTAAAATTGAAGCTGTACAATAACTGTATAATTTTATATGCCGTTGTTTCTGCTCTTGTACATTTGCTTCTAATTAATAAATAAATAAATAACTAAATTAAAATAAAGCTAGTCTGTTGTAGGAAAATGGGAATCGAGAGGCCATGCTTCCTGATCTGGGGAACTTCATAGAAGAGGAAGTACAGTTCATGTCAAATTTACGCTATGGGAATATTCAAGATCTTAAACCAATTGCAACTGTCAAAGGGTCTACCTCTTACTAAAACAAAAGGCAGATCAGGAACTAAGGGAAGTAGTTTTGATTCCGCAGTAAATACCTGCAGAAACGAAAGGCCAAAAGGAAGAAGATACATCTACTGTTAAGCCAGGACGGTTCTGCTTGTCATCCAGTGAGAAGAAGACAGAGGAATGACAAAGAGATGGCCCACGAGGGGAGGGAAGGGGGGGCTGTTGATGACTGGTCAGCTCGGACCTTGCATCCCATCCCAAGAATGGACACCGCATTCTTGGCAGAGCCAAGGAGAGCTTGTAATAGGAACACTTCTCCATCCGTTTCCCACCATGGATGGCTGACCTGCTGAGTTCCAACGGCACTTTGGAGGGGAATGGACAGGTGATGTGTCGGGTCTGGACCCTTCTTTGGACTGATGGAGTCGGGGGAGAAAGTTGGAAAAAAGAGATGGGGTTGGGACAGAGTCCTGGACTTGATTAGGAGGGGGGAGTTTCCTTAATTTGGAGAATTCAATGTTCATGTCATTGGGCTGTAAGCTATGAGGTGCTATTCCTCCAGTTTGCGTGTCACCTCACTCTGGCAATGGAGGAGGCCCAGGCCAGAAACATCAGTGTGGGAGTAGGAAGGGGAGTTAAAATGGTTGGCCACGGGGAGATCCAGCAGGCCTTGTAGGACCGAGCGCACGTGTAGGCTGAAATGCACGCCATGTCCAGATACATTAGACATTAGGCAAGAGACAATAGGTGCAGCAGGAGGCCATTCAGCCCTTCGAACCAGCAACACCATTCAATGTGATCATGGCTGATCATCCACAATCAGTACCCCATTCCTGCCTTCTCACCATATCCCCTGACTCTGCTATCTTTAAGAACCCTATCTAGCTCTCTCTTGAAAGTATCGAGAACCAGCCTCCACCGCCCTCTAAGGCTGAAAATTCCACAGACTCACAACTCTCCAAGTGATAAAATGTGTTTTTTCATTTCCGTTCAAAATGGCTTACCCCTTATTCTTGAACTGTGGCCCCTGTTTCTGGACTCCCCAAAAAATTGGGAACATGTTTCCTGCCTCTAGCACATCCAAACCCTTAATAATCTTATATGTTTCAATAAAATATCCTCTCATCCTTCTAAACTCCAGAGTATGCAAGCCGCTCCATTCTCTCAGCATATGACAGTCCCGCCATCCCGGGAATTAACCTACACTGCACTCTCTCAATAGCAAGAATGTCGTTCCTCAAATTTGGAGACTAAAACTGCACACAATACTCCAGGTGTGATATCACTAGGGCCCTGTACAACTGCAGAAGGACCTCTTTGCTCCAACACTCAACTCCTCTTGTTATGATGGCCAACATGCCAAAACTGCACACAATACTCCAGGTGTGGTCTCACCAGGGTCCTGTACAACTGCGGAAGAACCTCTTTGCTCCAATACTCAACTCCTCTTGTTATCAAAAGTCAAAGTATCCTTTCGGTCTGAATGAAATTTTGTTGCCTCAAAAAATTCCAGAAGATTAGTCAAGCATGATTTCCCCTTTGTAAATAATTGACTCCAGCATCTTCCCCACCACCGATGTCAGGCTAACGCAGGGATGGGGAACCTGCGGCCTTCCAGGCCATTACGTAGATTAAATTTTGTAGAACAAATCCATTTATTTTTATTAATATGTTTTTGTTCGTCTTTCATTATTTTTATTTTAATCTTAAAATTAACGTATTTAAAATACCAAAGAGTAAAAGACGATTCAACAAAGTTACCATTTTTTAGCTTTCAAATTAGCATTTCAACCTCACCTAGTTGTTGTCTCCACAGCTGCTATAGAACTACAGATGGAATTGATTGAGCTCTCAGAAGATGACATTTTAAAGTCCTTATTTGACGCTGAAAGAACCGATTGAAATATGGAAAAATGCAAAAGAATACCCACGTCTACGGCAACATGCACGAAAAATGCTTTCTTGCTTTTCAACCACTTATTGCTGCAAATCTACATTCTCCTACCTAACGCAAATCAAGACGCCCTTAAGGTCACAAATGACTGATACCCATCTAGAAGATCAGCTGAAACGGCGTACCTCCATGCTGCAACCAAATATTCAAATGCTTTCCCACAAAAAGCAGTCATTAAAAGGTTAGTTAACTTTATAATTAACATTTTTTTTTCATTTTCTTGAAGTTAGTACATAGTAGTTAGATTTTTACAAAATAAAGTACATTTTGAACTATATATAATTGAAGTTTCATGGATGCGGCCTTATTAGATTACAGCTAACTTAATGCGGCATTCCAACATGAAAAGGTTCCCCACCCCTGGGCTAACGTCTATAATTCCGTTTTCTCCCTCCCGCCTTCCTTAAAAAGTGGCATAACATTAGCTACCCTCCAATCCACAGGAACTGATCCTGAATCTATAGAACATTCGAAAATGATCACCCTTTAGAGGGAATGGACAGACAACGTTTTGCGTCCAAGATTTCTAGAGCCACTTCCTTAAGTACTCTGGATGCAGACCATCAGGCCTGGGGATTTATCAGCCTTCAGTCCCATCAGTCTACCCAACACCATTTTCTGCCTAATGTGGATTTCCTTCAGTTCCTCTGTCATCTTAGATCCATTGGCAACTGGTACATAAGGAAGATTGTTTGTGTCCTCCTTAGTGAAGACGGGTCCAACTTCGGAAGACGGTTCAACTCATCTGGCATTTCATTGTTCCCCATAATAAATTCACATTTTTCAGTCTTCAACAATCCAACTTTGGTCTATTTTTTTCCTCTTCACATACGTAAAGAAGGAACAGCAGATGCTGGTTTAGAAAGAGAGGCACAATCTCTTGGAGTAACTTGCACGTCTGGAGAGCATGGACAGGCAACATTCTAGGTCAGGACCCTTCTTCAGACTGCTTGGTGTGGGGGTTGGAGAAAGTTGGAAATGAGAGGTGGGAGTGGTCGCCTTAGATTCCCTTCCCTCTACAGATGCGGTCTGACCCACTGAGCTCCTCCACCACTTTAGAGGGAATGGACAGGCAACGTTTTGAGTCAGGACCCTTCTTCAGACTGAGTGTAGAGGGTGGGGGGAGAAAGCTGGAAAAGAGAGATGGGGGCTGGACAAAGCCTGGCAATTGATAGGTGGACACAAAATGCTGGAGTAACTCAGCGGTGACAGGCAGCATCACTAGAGAGAAGGAATGGGTGACGTTTCAGGTTGAGACCCTTCTTCAGAAGTGATAGATGGATATAGGTGAGGAAGACACAAGAAACTGCAGATGCTGGAATCTTGCCTTGAACACAATTTAGTTAGATGCACAGAATCTCTAGCCCAGAGTGGGGGAATCGAGGACCAGAGGACATGGGTTCAAGGTGAAGGGGAAAATATTTAATAGGAATCTGAGGGGTATGTTTTTTATACAGAGGGTGGTGGGTGTATGGAACAACCTGCCAGAGGAGGTAGTTGAGGCTGGGATTATCCCAATGTTTAAGAAACAGTTCGACACGTACATGGATAGGGCAAGTTTCGAAGGATATGGACCAAACACAGGGAGGTGGGAGTAGTGTAGCCAGGACATATTGGTCGGTGTGGACAAGTTGGGCCAAAAAGCACGTTTCCACACTGTATCACTCCTCAAAGTGCTGCAGTAACTCAGCGGGTCAGGCAGCATCTGTGGAGAACATGGATAGGTGACGTTTCAGAGTGCTGGAGTAACTTGGCGGGTCAGCCAGTATCTGTGGAGAACATGGGTAGGTGACATTTCGGGTCACCTGCTTCACACTGACATTACGTTAACAAATGAGGTGGTGAGTAGGGTGGGGGTGGGGGTGAGTAGGGTGGGGGTGGGGGGTGAGTCGGGTGCGGGTGAGTAGGGTGGGGGGTGAGGGTGGGGCTGGGGGTGAGCAGGGTGGGGGTGGGGGGTGAGTAGGGTGGGGGGGTGAGGGTGAGTTGGGTGGGGGTGGGGGTGTTAAGGTGGGGGTGGTTATGGTGGGGGTGAGTAGGGTGGGGGGTGAGGGTGAGTTGGGTGGGGGTGGTAGGGTGGGGGTGAGTAGGGTGAGGGTGAGTGGGTGAGTAGGGTGGGGGAGAGGGTGGGGAGTGAGTAGGGTGGGGGTGAGTGGGGTGGGGGTGGGGGGTGAGTGCGGTGGGGGTGGGGGGTGAGGGTGGGGGGGGTGAGTAGGGTGGGGGTTGGGGGTGAGGGTGGGGGGTGAGTAGGGTGGGGGTGAGTAGGGTGGGGGGTGAGGGTGGGGCTGGGGGTGAGCAGGGTGGGGGTGGGGGGTGAGTAGGGTGGGGGTGGGGGGTGAGGGTGAGTTGGGTGGGGGGTGAGGGTGGGGCTGGGGGTGAGCAGGGTGGGGGTGGGGGTGGGGGGTGAGTAGGGTGGGGGTGGGGGGGTGAGTAGGGTGGGGGTGGGGAGGTGAGGGTTAGTTGGGTGGGGGTGGGGGTGTTAAGGTGGGGGTGGTTATGGTGGGGGTGAGGGTGAGTTGGGTGGGGGTGTTAAGGTGGGGGGTGAGTAGGGTGGGGGTGAGTAGGGTGGGGGGGGGGTGAGTAGGGTGGGGGGGTTGAGGGTGGGTGGGTGAGTAGGGTGGGGGTGAGTAGGGTGAGGGTGGGGGGTGAGTAGGGTGAGGGTGGGGGGTGAGTAGGGTGGGGGGTGAGTAGGGTAGGGGTGAGTAGGGTGGGGGTGAGTAGGGTGGGGGGGGTGAGGGTGGGGGGTGTGAGTAGGGTGGGGGTGAGTAGGATGGGGGTGGGGGTGAGTAGGGTGGGGGTGAGTAGGTGGGGGGGGGTGGGGGTGAGTAGGGTGGGGGTGAGTAGGATGGGGGGGGGGTGGGGGTGAGTAGGGTGAGGGTGGGGGGTGAGTAGGGTGGGGGTGAGTAGGGTGGGGGTGGGGGTGAGTAGGGTGGGGGTGGGGAGTGAGTAGGGTGGTGGGGGTGAGTGGGGTGGGGGTGAGTAGGGTGAGGGTGGGGGGTGAGTAGGGTGGGGGTGAGTAGGGTGGGGGGGTGAGTAGGGTGGGGGTGGGGGGTGAGTAGGGTGGAGGTGGGGGGTGGGGGGGTGAGTAGGGTGGGGGTGGGGGGGTGAGTAGGGTGGGGGTGGGGGGTGAGTAGGGTGGGGGTGGGGGTGGGGGGTGGTAGGGTGGGGGTGGGGGGTGAGTAGGGTGGAGGTGGGGGGTGGGGGGGTGAGTAGGGTGGGGGTGGGGGTGAGTAGGGTGGGG